>JAABKJ010007545.1:145632246-145691841 GCA_011634705.1 Andricus grossulariae | reverse complement strand
ACTTGAATTTTCAACACCATTGAAATAGAAATACAATTAAAATCGATTACTCACAAGAATAAAATCAAAACAGAAGAAGAGAAGAAAACGCAAAATGACTTTGATGGAAGCAAGAAACTTTTTTAAATGGGCGTTGATGAGTATGAAGGGAGGTAAAAGTACAGAGTTAGTCAGCATGAGAAATAGCAAGAGTTAATCGGCAACTGAGTGACTGGCTCAATATTATGCAAGGCGTTAAACAAGGATGCGTTATGTCCTCATGGCTATAATATTCATGGACAAATGTCTGATAATGGCACTTTTCGACGAAGAAGGTGTGGATCTCGGAACAGTAAGGGTACGTGAGTTAGCTTTCGCAGATCATAAGGTTGTTATAGCCGAGTCAATCGAAGACTCGCAAAGAATTTTGATCAAACTGAATACAAGGGATATGGATTAATAGTATAATAATAATAATATTTTCTCTGTTCAAAACTTGGATATTGCACTTTACACCAGCACGGAAGTGGAATAAACATGTTAAGATCGGACGCACTGAAAACTATAATTTCTACCAGTTTCTCGTAAAACTCGATTCCGCAATTCGTATCAACTATTACATTTTTTGTTGAGAATTCATCTTTGTTGGTTGAAAATTCAAGTATTTAATTCGAAATTTAACTATTTTCTTGAAAATTCAGCTATGGTTGAAAATTTCGGTTTAGTTCCAATTTGATTTGAATTTAAGTTTGAAAATATATCTTTTTTAGTTAAAAATTCAACAAATTTAAAATTTAACAAACAGTTTGATTTTCAGCCAACAGAAGATAAAAGTTCTACTGAAACAGATGAACTTAAATGAAAAACTTGAATTTTCAACACCATTGAAATAGAAATACAATTAAAATCGATTACTCACAAGAATAAAATCAAAACAGAAGAGAGGAAAATGCAAAATGACTTTGAAGGAAGCAAGAAACTTTTTTAAATGGGCGTTGATCAGTATGAAGGGAGGTAAAAGTACAGAGTTAGTCAGCATGAGAAATAGCAAGGGTTAATCGGCAACTGAGTAACTGGTTCAATATTATGCAAGGCGTTAAACAAGGATGCGTTATGTCCTCATGGCTATAATATTCATGGACAAATCTCTAATAGTGGCACTTTTCGGCCAAGGTGTGGATCTCGGAAAAGTAAGGGTACGTGAGTTAGCTTTCGCAGATCATAAGGTTGTTATAGCCGAGTCAATCGAAGACTCGTGAAGAATTTTGATCAAATTAAATACAAGGGACATCGATTAACAGTATAAGAATAATAATAATAATAATAATATTTTCTCTGTTTAAAACTTTGATATTGCACATTACACCAGCACGGAAGGGGAATAAAAATAGTAGGATCGGCCACAATGAAAACTATAATTTCTGCCAGTTTCTCGTAAAACTCGATTCCGCAATTCGTATGCCAACCCTGTGATGGTAAAACGAGCGAGAATTGCGTGCAGTAGAATAAACTTCGTTTGGTCAGACACAGAGAAAAAGTAAAATTGCCCAATTTCTGTATTTCTTTCACTGTACGATTGTCCACATGAATTTTCATTGCACGTTGTCTTTTTCTCGGAGAGAAACGTCCCACTTTGTGGTGGAACTTGCCAAGTGGATAGAATTTATTCTATTTCGGAAAATATACTGTGCCAGAAATTCACTTTTCGACAGTTCGAAAAGAGACCTCGAAATCAGGGGAAAGTCAGGGAATTTGAAGAAAAATGGCAAAAGTCGAGAAATTCGTAGGAATTTTCGAAAGCTTTAAAAAGTTTCAAAGGATTTTAAATGTTTTAGGGATTTTTCAGAGATTTTAATGAATTTTCAATTAATTTAAATAATTTTTAAGGATTCCAAAGCACATTAAGTATTTTAGGGTATTTTTAAAATTCTAAGGAATTTTGAAGAGCTTTAAAAAGTTTTAAGGGAATTTGAAGGTTTTTAAATATTATAGTGTATTTTAGAAGATTTCAAGGAACTTTTAATAGATTTCAATAATTTGATGGGATTCCAAAGAACATAAAAAATTTTAGGGTTATTTAAAAAAATTTCAAGGAATTTTCAACAGCTATGATAATTTTAAAGGAAATTTAAATGATTTAAACAATTTTAGAGCATTTTAAAAGATTCCAAAGCATTTTCAAGAGATTTCAATAACTTGTAGGGATTTCAAAGAATTTTTAACATTTTTAGGGTATTTTTAAAAATTCAAAGGAATTTGTTTCAAAAGCTTTAAAAGGTTTCAAGGGATTTCAAATGATTTGTCATGTTTTAGTGTATTTTAAAAGATTCCAAGCAATTTGTAATAGATTTCAATAATTTGAAGGAATTTCAAAGGACGTTAAAATTTCAGGATATTTTTTTAAATGCTAAGGAATTTTTGAGAGCTTTTAAAAGTTTCGAAGGATTTCAAACGTTTTAGGGTATTTTAAAAGATTCTAAGGAATCTTCAAGAGATTTTAATAATTTTGAGTGATTTCAAAGAATTTTAGGGTATTTTTACCAATTTTAAGGAATTTTCGAGAGCTTCAAAAACTTTAAGGGATTTCAAAGGATTTTAAATGTTTAAGGGTTCTTAAAAATATTTCATTCATATGAAGCGATCCCAAAGACTGAAAAGTTTTAAGGGGTTTTAAAGGATTTTAAATGTTTCAGGGTATTTAAAAATATTTCATTTATATGAAGTGATTCCAAAGAATTTGAGAGGGCATTTAAAAATATTCCAAGGAATTTTCAAGAGCTTTAAATAATTTTAAAGGATTTGAAACATTTTAAGATATTTTGAAAGATTCTAAGGAATCTTTAAGAGATTTTAATAATTTTGAGTGATTTCAAAGAATTTTAGGGTATGTTTACAAATTTTAAGGAATTTTCAAGAGCTTTAAAAAGTTTCAAAGAATTTGAAACGTTTTAGGGTATTTAAAAATATTCCAAGGCATTTTCAAGACATTTTACTAATTTCGAAGGATAATAAAGAATTTCAGGGTATTTTTCAAAATTCAAAGTAATTTTTAACACCTTTAAAAAGTTTTAAGGAATTTTAAGGGATTCACAATTTTTTAGGGTATTTAAAGAGATTCCAAGGAATTTTTAATAGATTTCAATAATTTGAAGGAATTCAAAAGGACGTTAAGATTTTAGGGTATTTTTTTTAATGCTAAGGAATTTTCAGGAGCTTTAAAAAGTTTCAAGGCATTTCAAAGGATTTGAAATGTTTTAGGGTATTTAAAAATATTTCATTCATATGAAGTGATTCCAAAGAATTTAAGAGGGTATTTAAAAATGTTCCAAGGAATTTTCAACAGCATTGCAACATTTTAAAGGATTTGAAACATTTTAGGGTATTTCTCAAATTTCAAAAAAATTTTAAGAGCTTTAAAAAGTTTCAAAGGATTTGAAACTTTTTAGGGCATTTTAAAATATTCCTAAGCATTTTCAAGGCATTTTACTACTTTTGAGGGATAATAAAACATTTTAGAGTATTTTGAGTTATTTTTCAAAATTCAAAGTAATTTTTAAGTGCTTTAAAAAGTTTTAACGGATTTTAAATGATTTTTAATTTTTTAGGGTATTTTCGAAGATTCCAAGGAATTTTTAATGGATATTAATAGGAATTTTGTGGTAGTTTTCAAAAGTCAAAATAATTTTCAAGAGCTTTAAAAAGTTTTAGCGGATTTGAAAGGATTTTAAATTTGTTAGGGTATTTTTGAAGATTCCAAGGAATTTTCAATAGATTTAAATAATTTAAAGGGATTCCAAATGATATTAAGGTTTTAGGGTATTTTTTGTAATACTAAGGAATTCTTAAGAGCTTTAAAAAGTACTAAGGGATTTTAAAGGATTTTAAATGTTTTAGGTATTTAAAAATATTTCATTTATATAAAGTGATTCTAAAGAATTTAAGAGGGCATTTAAAAATATTCCGAGGGTTTTTCAAGAGCTTTGAAAATTTTAAAAGAATTTTAAACATTTTAGGGTATTTCTAAAATTTCGAAAAATTTTCAAGAGCTTTAAAAAGTTTCAAAGGATTTTAAACGTGTTAGGGTATTTTAAAAGATTACAAGGCATTTTCAAGACACTTTACTATTTTTGAGGAATAATAAAGAATTTCAGGGTATTTTGCGGTATTTTTCGCAATTCAAAGTAATTTTTGAGAGCTTTGAAAAGTTTTAAGGGATTACAAATTTTTTAGGGTATTTTAAAAGATTCCAAGGAATTTTTAGTAGATTTTAATAATGTAAAGGGATTTCAATAGACGTTAAGATTTTAGAGTTTTTTTTTGAAATGCTAAGGAATTTTTAAGAGCTTTAAAAAGTTTCAAAGGATTTTAATGGATTTTAAAGGTTTTAGGGCATTTAAAAATATTCCATAGAATTTTCAAGAGCTTTGCAAATTTTTAAAGGATTTGAAACATTTCAGGGTATTTTAAAATATTCCGAGGCATTTTCAAGACATTTTACTAATTTTAAGGGATAATAAAGAATTTCAGGGTATTTCGGGGTAGTTTTCAAAATTCAAAGTAAATTTAAGAGCTTTAAAAGGTTTTAGGGGATTTTAAAGGATTAAAAATTTTTAGGGTATTTTAAACGATTCCAAGGAATTTTTAACAGATTTCAATAATTTAATGGGATTCCAAAGGTCGTTGAGATTTTAGGGTATTTTTTGAAATGCTAAGGAATTTTTCAGAGCTTTAAAAAGTTTCAAGGGATTTTAAAGGATTTTAAACGTTTTAGGGTATTTAAAAATATTTCATTCATATGAAGTGATTCCAAAGAATTTGAAAGTGCATTCAAAAATATTCCAAGGAATTTTTAAGAGCTTTGTAAATTTTTTAAGGATTTGAAATATTTTAGGGTATTTTTAAAATTTCCAGGAATTTTCAAGAGCTTCAAAAAGTTTCAAAGGATTTAAAACGTTTTAGGGCATTTTAAATGATTCCAAGGCATTTTCAATAGATTTTAATAATTTTGAGTCATTTCAAAGAATTTTAGGGTATTTTTATAAATTTTAAGGAATTTCCAAGAGCTTTAAAAATTTGCAAGTGATTTCAAAGGATTTTAAATGTTTTAGGGTATTTAAAAATATTACATTTATATCAAGTGATTCCAAACAATTTAAGAGGGTATTTAAAAATATTCCAAGGAATTTTCAAGAGCTTTGAAAAATTGTAAAGGATTTGAAACATTTTTTTGGTATTTTTAAAATTTCAAGAAATTTTTAAGAGCTTTATAAAGTTTCAAGGGATTTGAAACGTTTTAGGGTATTTTAAAAGATTTCAAGGCATTTTCAAGACATTTTACTAATTTTGAGGTATAATCAAGAATTTCAGGGTATTTGTGGGTATTTTTCAAAATTCAAAGTAATTTTAAGAGTTTTAAAAAGTTTTAGGAGATTTTGAAGTATTTTAAATTGTTTAGGGCATTTTAAAAGATTCCAAGGAATTTTTAATAGATTTCAATAATTTACAGAGATTACAAAGTATGTTAAGATTTTAGGGTATTTTTGAGATGCTAAGGAATTTTTAAGAGATTTAAAAAGTTTCAAGGACTTTCAAAGGATTAAAATTTCTTTAGGGTATTTTAAAAGATTCCAAGAAATTTTAAATTGATTTCAATAATTTAAAGTGATTTCAATGGATGTTAAGATTTTAGGGTATTTTTTGAAATGCTAAGGGAATTTTTAAGAGATTTAAAAACTTTCAAGGACTTTCAAAGGATTAACATTTTTTTAGGGTATTTTAAAAGATTCCAAGAAATTTTAAATTGATTTCAATAATTTAAAGGGATTTCAATGGACGTTAAGATTTTAGGGTATTTTTTTAAATGCTAAGGAATTTTTAAGAGCTTTAAAATGTTTCAAAGGATTTCAAAGGGTTTTAAATGTTTCAGGGCATTTAAAAATATTTCATGGAATTTTCAAGAGCTTTGCAAAATTTTAAAGGATTTGAAACATTTTAGTGCATTTTAACAGATTCCAAGGCATTTTCAAGACATTTTACTAATTTGAAGGGATAACAAAGAATTTCAGGGTATTTCGGGGTAGTATTCAAAATTTAATGTAATTTTTGAGAGCTTTAAAGGTTTTAAGGGATTTTAATGGATTTTAATTTTTTATGCTGTTTTAAAATATTACAAGGAATTTTTAATAGATTTCAATAATTTAAAGGGATTCCAAAGGTCGTTAAGATTTTAGATTACTTTTTGAAATGCGAAGGAATTTTTAAGAGCTTTATAAAGTTTGAAAGGATTTCAAAGGATTTTAAATGTTTCAGGTTATTTAAAAATATTTCATTCATATGAAGTGATTGCAAAGAATTTGAGAGGGTCTTTAAAAATATTCCAAGGAATTTTCAAGAGCTTTACATAATTTAAAAGTATTTAAAACATTTTAGGGTATTTTTAAAATTTTAAGGAATTTTCAAGAGTTTTCAAAAGTTTCGAAGGATTTGAAACGTTTTAGGGTCTTTTAAAAGATTCCAAGACATTTCAGTAATTTGGCGGGACAATAAAGAATTTCAGGGTATTTTGGGATATTCTTCAAAATTCAAAGTAATTTTTAAGACCTTTAAAAAGTTTAAATGGATTTCAAAGGATTTTAAATGTTTCAGGGTATTTAAAAATATTCCAAGGAATTCTTAATAGATTTCAATAATTTATAGGGATTCCAAAGGGGGTTAATATTTTAGGGTATTTTTTGAAATGCTAAGGAATTTTTAAGAGCTTTAAAAAGTTTCAAGGATTTTCAAAGGATTTTAAATGTTTTAGGGTATTTTAAAATATTCCAAGGAATGTTTCATATATTTTAATAATTTAAAGGGATTTCAATGAACGTTAGGATCTTGGGGTATTTTTTGAAATGCTTAGGAATTTTTAAGAGCTTTAAAAAGATTCAAAGGATTTCAAAGGATTTTAAATGTTTTAGGGCATTTAAAAATATTTCATGGAATGTTCAAGAGCTTTGAAAAATTTTAAAGGATTTGAAATATTTTAGGGTATTTTGAAAGATTCCAAGGCATTTTCAAGACATTTTACTAATTTGAAGGCATAATAAAGAATTTCAGGATATTTCGGGGTACTATTCAAAATTCAAAGTAATTTTTAAGAGCTTTAAAATGTTTCAAGGAATTTCAAAGGATTTAAAATGTTTTAGGGTATTTTAAAAGATTCCAAGGAATTTGTAATAGATTTCAAAAATTAAAAAGGAATTCCAAAGGACGTTAAGATTTTTTGGTATTTTTTTATATGCTAAGGAATTTTTAAGAGCTTTGAAAAGTTTCAAGGGATTTCAAAAGATTTTAAATCTTTTAGGGTATTTAAAAATATTTCATTCATATGAAGTGATTCCAAAGAATTTGAAAGGGCATTTAAAAATATTCCAAGGAATTTTCAAGAGCTTTGACATTTTTTTAAGGATTTGAAACATTTTAGGGTATTTTTGAAATTTCAAGAAATTTTGAAGATCTTCAAAAAGTTGCAAAGGATATCAAACGTTTTAGGGTATTTTTAAAGATTCGAAGGCATTTTCAACGCATTTTACTAATTTGGAGGGATAATAAAGAATTTCAGGGTATTTTAGGGTATTTCTTGAAATGCTAAGGAATTTGAATCATTTGAAGTGGTTCCAAAGGATTTGAAAGACTTTAAGGTATTTGTAAAACTTTCAAAGAATATTCAAGATCTTTAAAAAGTTTTTCAAGATTCGAAATATTTTAGGGTATTTTAAAAGATTCCAAAGAATTTTCAAGAGATTTCAATAATTTGAAAGAATTTAAGGAAAAAGAAATTGAAAAAAAGAAAACGATTTTAGGGAATTTTTGAAAATCCAGAGGAATTTTCAAGACCTTTAAAAAGTTACAAGTGATTTCAAAGAATTTGAAATATTTTAGAGTATTTTGAAAGATATGAATAATTTGAAGTAATTCCAAAGGATTCCAAAGATTTTAGGGTATAACTAAAACTACCCAGGAATTTTCAAGAACTTGAAAAATTTTCGAAGGATTTTAAAGGTTATAGGTATTTTAAAAGATTCCAAGACATTTTCAAATGATTTTAAAGATTTGGAAGGATTTTGAAGAGGTTTAAAAATCATTTAATCACTTGAATTGATTCCAAAGGATTTGAAATATTTTAGGGTATTTTCAAATATTTTCAGATATTTTAAAAGATTCCAAAGAATTTTCAATTGAATTCAATAATTTAAAGCGATTTCAGAGAATTTAATAAATTTAAGGGTATTTTTAAAATTCAGAGGAATTTTTAAGAGATCTAAAATATTTCGTGGAATTTAAAACGTTTAAAAAAGATTTGAAACCCCCTGGGGTATTTTTAGTAGATGTCAATAATATTTTAAGAAATTCCAAAAGATTTTAGGGTATATTTAAAATGATAAGAAATTATCAGGAGCTTTAAGGTTTCTTTCAAAAGATTTGAAATATTTTATAGTAATTTTGAAAATGTGATTAAATATTCACGGGATTGTATAATTTTCAAGGGATTTGAATTTTTAGGAAATGTTTAATGATTCGATGGAATTTTTTCTTGATTTCAATAATTTGAAGGGATTTTATAGAATTACAGATTTTCGGATATTTTTAAAGATTCCAAGAAATTTTGAATAGACTCGAATAACTTAAAGGGAATTCAAAAGCAATTTAAAGATTTTAGGGTATTTTTTAAATTCCTTGGAATTTTCAAGGGCTTTAAAAAGCTTGAAGCGATTTTCAAACATTTAAAATGATTAAATGTATTTGAAGGTATTTTAAAAGATTTTAAATATTTTAGGGTATTTTCAAAACTTACTAGGAATTTTCAAGAGCTTTAAAAATTATAATTTCAAAATACTTCAAAGTATTTGTAATATTTGAGGGCATTTCAAATTATTTTGAGGCATTTTCAAGATCTTTACAAATTTCTCGAAATTCACTCGAATTTTTCTGAAATTAATATATTTTTTTTTTGATTTTCAAAATGTTTTCCAATTAATTTACATTCTTTTGAATTTAATTTGTATTATTTTGAAGTGTTATAAATCAAATAATTATTAATAATAATAATAAAATTTAAAAGATCATCAGTCACATTATTTTAGTAATTGTTAGCCACTGTTTGGGTTAGAAGTTAGTCACTTTTATAAATTTAAATTAAAAAAATTCTTATTCCATTTATAAAAGATTCTGTATTAAAAATACATCAAGATTAGAATTTGGGTCTATAAATGTTAGTGGACAGGGAAAACGAAAAATTATTCAGGGAAAATTCAGGGAATTTTGAAACACCCAACCAAATTAAAGTTTTCCAATTTTTCTGTTCCAATTCTTCTTGTCCAGCATTATGGAAAAAAATTGGAAAGAGGAGACCGGTTTTAACTTCAGAAATAAGAAAACTTAGATTTATGATGGTGATTTATGCGAAGTTCAAGTTTATTGAATGAAACAACTTTACACGAAATAATGTTACGCCTCAAAGTTACTTCCAAACTTCCATAGGATGCGAAACTTTTCAATATACATTGTCTGTCTAAACAGTTTATAATTTAAGACTGTTGAAAAATTTGCTAAATTATGAAGAGAAATTAATTATTATTGTTCTTTTTACATTCTCATCTCAATGAGAAGGTATTGGTTTTATGTGAAAAATGACTTTCGCGGATTCAATCATATGTCGACGTTTCGAGACCCCCTGAGTCAGAAAAAATGGTTTTTACGAAGGTGTCTGTCTGTCTGCCTGTCTGTCTGTCTGTCTGTAGTCTGTAGTATCGTGTAGGCACGATAACTTTCGAAAGATTGATCAGGTACGATTGTGCTTTGGCACACTTTTTGAAGGCCTAGAAAGAAAGAACGAGTTCGTCAACCAGCTATTTTGGATCAAAATTCAAAAACTGAGCACATTTTGAAAATTTTTGAGACAAAATACATGAATTTTCAACTAAAAAAGATACATTTTCTTCCCAAAATGGAATAGTTGGATGCATAATTAAAAACATTAATTTTTAACCATAAAAAACAAATTTTCAACAAAATAGTTAAATTTGCAACCAAAGAAATGAATTTTTAACTATAAAGATGAATCTTCAATCAAAAAAAAAAAAGAATTTTTAACCAAGAAGATTAACTTTATACAAAAAAGCGAATTTTCAACAAACTAGGTGAATTTTCAACTAAAAAATATTAATTTTCTATCCAAAATGGAATAGTTATGTGCACAATGAGGAAAAAAAATTTAATCATAAAAACGAATTTTCAACAAAATAGTTCAATTTTCATCCAAAGAAATGAATTTTCAACCAAAAAGTTTAATTTTAACAGAGAAGAATAATATTCTACCACAAAAGAGGAATTTTCAACAAAATGCATCGATTTTTAACCAAACACAGCGTAGTTAAATTTCCAACAAAATAGTTACATTTTTAACCAAAGAAATTAATTTTCAGATAAAATAAGGAACCTTTTACAAAAAAAAGGAAATTTTAACCAAGAAAATAATTTTGCTAGCAAAAAAGACGAATTTTCAACAAAATACATGAATTTTCAACTAAAAAAGATACATTTTTATCTAAAGAGATGAATTTGTAACTAAAACGAAACGGAATATTGAACTGTATTAGATAAATTTCCAGTAAAAAAAAATTTTTATTCAAAAACAAATTTTCAACATAACAGTTACATTTTTAACTGGAATAGTCAAATTATCAACTAACAAAATTTATTTCCGAAGAAAAAAAAAACGAATTTTCAACAAAATTGTTAAATTTTTAACCAAAGAAACGAATTTTCAATTAAAATGATGAATCTTTAACAAAAAAAAATTATTTTTAGACCAAAAAGATTAATTTTATACCAACATAGACGAATTTTCAACAAAATAGATGAATTTTCAACTAAAAAAGATAAGTTTTTTAGTAAAAATTGAATAGGTAAATTTTTAGTTCCAAAAATTAATTTTTAACAAAAAAGATGAATTTTTAACTAACATAATGGAATATTTCACTGAATTAGTTAAATTTTCAGTTAGAAAAATTAATTTTTAACTAAAAAACAAATTTTCAACTGGAATAGTTTAGTTTTGAGTTGACAAACATTAATTAAAAAAAAAAATTTAATCGAAAGAGATGAATTTTCAATAAAAATGATGAATCCTCAAAACAAAAAAACTGAATTTTCAACTAAAAAAGATACATATTTAAGTAAAAATTAAATAGGTAAATTTTCAGTTTAAAAAATTAATTTTCATTTGATGCGATGTAATTTAACTAAAATAAAATGGAATATTGAACTGTATTAGGTAAATTTTCATTCAAAAAATTTTGGGTAAAAAAAACAAACTTTCAACGTAATAGTTACATTTTCAACTGGAATGGTCAAATTCTCAATAAAAAAAAAATAAAAAAAAACACGAATTTTCAATAAAATCGTTAAATTTTTAACCAAAGAAATGAATTTCCGATTAAAAAATGATGAATCTTTAACCAAAAAAATGATTTTTTGTCCAAGAAAAATAAATTTCTACAAAAAAATACGAATTTTCAATTAAAAAATATAAATTTTAAGTAAAAATTGAATAGGTACATTTTCAGCTAAAATAATTAATTTCCAGCTACACATATGGATTTTCAACTAAAATAACGGAATATTTCACTGAATTAGTTAAATTTTCAGATTAAAAAATTAATTTTTAACTAAAAAGCAAAATATCGTCAAGTGAAACCAAGCATTCATGAAAAAGGCATTTTAAAGCATTAGGTACAATTAAAAACAATTATTATTATGAATGATTATTATTAATTATTATTAACAATTAAATATTAGGCATAATTATGAATATCGTGTGATATGATTAAGTCTGAAATGAAAAGTTTGTTAATCTGGCGGGTCGGTCGAAAGATCCACAAAAATAAAATTTATTTATACATAAAAAAAAAGAATTCGAAATATATATTTGTAGTAGATTCCTACTTTACCGACATCAAGACCATTGCACAGCTTAAGTGGTTCGTGTCCGTGCTAAGTGTCTAGAATGTCCTCGAAGGGTCCCAAGGACGTCACAATTTAATATTGCGTAATTGTGAGAAACGAATTTGCGTAAACAATTTCAAGTTTATTTATTATCTCAATCAAGCAAATCGAAACATAACCTTTAAAGTGTTTACGTGAAAGGCTTAATTGAGATAATGAATAAATTCGAGGTTCTTTACGCAAATTAGTTTCTCACAATTACGAAATATAATTTTATGAAGTCGCCGGTAACCTACGAGAAAATTCTAGAAACTTAGCACGGACACGAACCACTTCAGTCGTGAAACGGTCTCGGTGTCGGTAAGGTAGGCATTTGAAAACGCCCTTTATCTACTATTTTTGTTTGCAAATCCAAAAATAAAGCGAAGCAGCCCCTCTTTTTTTTAAATACCACCCACATGAAAATTAATACACTTTAAATTTACCTGTGGAATACATGCTGGAGGCGAAGCTTACTAGAGTAAATTTTGTTTTTAATTGAATTTTACTTTTTAAAGCCTAATTTGCTGCTGCTATTTCTATAGCCTATTTGTCGAAAATAGACAAATTCGAAATGAAATGAAATTTTTGACGGCGTTTTCAACATTATTTTTGAGGATTCACTGAGAGCTGAAAAGAACAATGAGTGATTGCTGAGTGGTGAGAATCCCGCGCACAACCTGTTACTGTGATTAGTATAATTATTGATTTCAGTATATTAGGTTGAATAAAATTAAAGAAAGCGATTTAGACGTTAATTTTGGAATATATGTTGTTTTTTGGTTCGTACCGTCTGAAAATTGCTTTCTCTCTATGAGGCGTTTACGCAACGAGAACCTCCTCAAGTAGGGTGAATCAAATTTTGTTCTTTTCCGTCTCAGATCTGCAATTTTGGGTGCTCATGTTACACAAATTGTACACCAAATGCAATCTGCATAATTTTCTTTTTAAATTATATTTCACTAATTTCTATAATTTACAGTAAAATACGATTTTGCATTAATAAATGCAAAATTATTGGTTTGCGGTTATCACATGCTGCAATTCTACATTAAATGTACAATTGAATAAAAAATTGAATTTTTTACAATATTATTTCATAAAATTTATAGAGTCCAGATGGATGTTTCTCGTAGATTTTTGGTTGCTCAATCTGAATCCGAAATCTCTCTACCTGGTCAGGTTTTTGAGAAAATTGAAGGGAAAAGTTCCAAAAAAGGCCTTTTTGGCTAGTTAAAAATAAAATTGAAGCTGATTAAATTTCCAAGAGAAATGTCGAAGTCGATTTTTTAGTACAAATATTATTTTTTTTTATGTTGCAAAATGCCCAAAAACGTAATTTTCTATTTATTTATTTATGAATAATTACGACAGAATACTAAAAGATAACTGTTATTGTTATCAATAATTTTTATAAACAAATTTATTTATTAATCACTTTTATAGGCTGAACATTTTTCTTTTCTACAGAATCACGTATTTTCTTATAAAGAATAATATTTTGACAGAATTTATGGAAACTCAACAAGAATTGTCATTGTTATAAATAATTTTGATTAACAAATGCACTGACTTGGCATTTTTTTATACATCAAATTTTTATATTCAGCGAAATTATTTCTTTTTATCTCACGAATCACAACTTGACAAAATAGATTTACATTTACTAATGTTCTTTTGAATTCGAAAGAATTCGATTGATAAAAATTTCAGGTAAATTTTAACAAATTCAGGATATATGAAAAAAATTATAATTAAAATTGAAATCATTTAATTGAACAAAATTTTGAGTTTAGAGAAACTTAAAGGAAATTAAAAGAATTTGAAGAAATTCATAAAAATTAAATATGGATTAAAAAAATTCAAGTGAATTGAAAACAATTCAAAAATATTCCAAAAGTTCCAGGGAACTCAAAAGAATTTAAAGAAATGACTGAGAATTCCAGGCGAATTTAGAAGAAATCAAGTGAACTAAAAAAATATTCCACTGAATTCAGTAAAATTGGAATGAATTTATAAGAATTTAAGAAAATTCAAGACTCTGATGAAATAAAAAAATGTGAATAAACACAATTTAAAAAAATTTCCATCGAATTAAGTAAAACTGGATTGAACACAATTTAAATGAATTGAAAACAAATTCAAACAATAAAAAAATAACGAATTAAATAAAATTTGATTGAGTTTAGAACAATTTAAAGGAAATGAGAAGAATTTGAAGAAATTCATAAAAATTAAAGATGGATTTGAAAAAATTCAAGTGAATTGAAAGCAATTCAAAAATATTTAAAAAATTCATTAAATTCCTTAAATTTGAAATTAATCGAAAAAATTCAAGGAAGGTCAAAAGAATTTAATGAAATGCATAAGAATTCAATCGAATTGAGTGAATTCAGAAGGATTCAAGTGAATTAAAAAGATATTCCACTGATTTCAGTAAAATTGGAATGAATTTAGAAGAATTCAAGGGAATTCCAGAGTCTCCAATAAAATTAAATAAAATTTAAATAAATACAATTGAAAAACAATTGTTCGAAAGAAAAAATTTCAAACAAAAAAAAATGAAAATGTAAGGTGAATTCCGAATGAATTCTAAAGAATTCAATGAAATTGATAAAAATTCCAGGTGAATTTTAAAAAATTCAGGATAAATAAAAAAAAATTAATTCAAATTCGAGTGAATTTAGAGAACTTTAAGGATAACGAGAATTCGATGAAATTCATAAAAATTCGAGGTGAATTTTTACAAAATTCTAGTGAGACGAAAAAAATCCAGAATGTTCTGATTTTAGTAAAATTGGAGTGAATTTAGACGAATTCAAGGGAATCCAAGATACTTTTATGAAATCCATAAGAATTAAAAACAATTTAATTGATTTTTTTTGAAATTTTTATTCTAGAGAAATTTAAGGGAAATGAGAAGAATGCCATGAAATTGATAAAAATTCGAGGTGGATTAAAAAAAAATTCAAGTGAATTGAACAAAATTCAAAACAAAATTTAAAATTCATTAAAATTGAAAATGAATTAAAAAAACAAACAATGACATAAATAAAATTCGATTGAGCTTGGAGAAATTTAAGGAAAATGAGAAGAATTCGATAAAATTGATAAAAATTCAAGGTGAGTTAAAAAAAAATTACAAGTGAATTGAAAACAATGGAAAAATATTGAAAACAATTCAAGGGAATTGAGTGAATTTAGAAGATTTCAAGTGCATAAAAAAATGCAGGATAAATTAAAAAAACTTAAAGAAAATTTTAAAGAATTCAAAACACTTAAAAAGAATTCAATTAAATTAATAAAAATGTAGGGTGAATTCCAAATGAATTCAAATGAACTAAACAAAATTTTTTAAATTAAAAATATTAAAATATCAAAATAATAATTAATAAAATAATATAAAAAATATACAATAATAACAAAATATAAAAATACATAAATTCGATAAAATTGATACAAAATCAAGGTAAATTAAAAATAATTCGAGAAAATCCAAAAAAATTCCATTAAATTCAGATAAATGAGAGTTAATAGAGTTAGTGATTAAGATTCTGATAAAATTCATGAAATTAAAAATCTTCAGGGCGAATTGAAAATAAAATGGAAAATCAAAAAAAAATCCATTGAATTCAGTGCATTTCAAGGGAATTTCAAAGAATTCAAAGGAACTAAAAAATTAAGAAATCCTTATGTTCTCTGTTTTGGAAAAGCCAGTTTCGACAGATCTCTTGGAAAATTAATAAACTTCAACCTAAAAAAAAATAAAAATAAATAAACAATTTAATTACAATCAGGTTTCGTTGATGAGATAGAGAGATTTTGGATTCGGATTCAGTGACCAAAAATTCGATTTTCGATTTGATAGAAAATATTTCTGTAGACATATAATAGTAATAAGTAAAAATAAATTCTAAATATTGTAACGATTGTATCACATATATTTTTTTCTCGTAAATCAGACTTACAAATTTCAACGGAATGTATTATGCCAGCAATAATATTATAATAAAAAATTGTTATATTATACGAGGTCAGTCTCTTTCTTATTCTCTAATCACATGTTAAAAATTTTTTTTCATATAATAATATCTATATAATAATTTGAGCCCATAAATTTTTTTAGCGGCATTCCAGATGCCTTTTTCCTCAACAATTAATCTTCTGCGCAAAATGTAATTTACAACAATTTATGTGGGACAACACGAAAGAATAAAATTATACTCTCTACATAACAAAACAAGAAAATACAATTATTTTCAAGTTCAGAGTGAGCCCAAATTCTAAAAATTTCGAATAAATCTGAGAAATCTCGCAGTTTCTCAGAAAGTTCTCGTTTGGTAGATTAAAAAACGGAATAAACAAAATAAACGATGTGTCGCACAGCGATTAAAATTCGTATAAAAATTTCTCGATCCTATATCTAAATTCTGAAGCCTTAAATCTTTTTATCCGGTGATTTGTGAGCATAAACAAAGAGCAAAACGTAAAATGCCGGCAGCACAGAGAAGATAATCACATTTTTGACGACGGCGACCGCAAAATGAGAAATTCTACTTTTCTCTCTTTTATTTCGTCCCTCCAAATTTTCCTCCTTCTCTTCTTTGTCTTCTCCTTGATCTTCCTCAGTGAAATCGTTTTTCTCAATAATTTCTCTCGTATTTCCCAGATTTTCCGCGGCGGCAGCGAAACTCTCAGGCGGAGAAATGCTCTCAAATCTCAGCGTCAAGTTCGATCCACACTGTGGGGAGAAAATCGTTGCGAATTATTTTCAGGTCTTTGCTCAGTTTTTTTTTTAATTCTTGTAAATATTGAAATTCAGGGTGTCTAGCGATTCTTAGGAACAAAATTCAAGATACTTTCCAGGTTTTCCGGGTCAAGAAATCAAGTTTTTCCAGGTCTCCTTTTTTTCTACGTCAAATAATGAAATAAACGCATTGTTTATTGGTAAACAATTTTTAAATAAGTAGAATGACAAATAAATTCTTTACTTTTTGCGAACATAAGTGGTTGAAATATCAAATTTATCTTAGAACTTATAAATAATATGAAGCAAAGAACGTACTGACATTTTTTACTATTTTATTTATAAAGTAGATTTGAAAAGTAAAGATACATAATTATTTGCACTGTTGCATTTCATTAAATACTTGAGTAAAATAAATTATTAAGAAAATATTGACATTTTAGAAATATTAAAAACGATACTTTTAAGGTTGTTTTAAAATTCGATAATATTTTTCAAATTGTCACTTAGGATGGGGCTTAAAAATTAAAGTTCAACTTTTCAAAACGGTACCCCTTTAACTTTTTTCTCTTAGTGACAGAAACTCACTAGAATTTTTAAAAATAAAAAAAAGTTTTAGCATTAAAATTTTTGGATGTAGTATTTTAGGTAGCAAGTAAGACTACAAAATTACAAATTCTGAAAAAAATTCTTGCTGACTACCGGTATTCTTTTCTAAAAAAGAAAAATTACTGTTTTTTATTCGGTTAGATTAACATTTATTTTTAAAAAGTTGGATTTAAAATTTTTTTTATTTTAAATGTCAATCTAGCCAAATCCGAAAAAGTAATTTTTTCTTCATTAAAAAAGAATTCCTGTACTCAGCAAGAATGGGTTTTATCATTTTCAATTCTATATTCCTACTTGCTACCAAAAATAGTAAACAAAATTTTTTTCTACAATTTTTGCACCCATAGAATAAATTTTAAAAGTTTTGAAAACTTCCCTCAAAATAAAATTTGCGAATCGCTAAAAAATTGTAGGTAATTAATGCGTACATTAAAAAAGATGACTAAAAATAAAAAACTGTTCAGAATACGATATTTGAATATAATTTTTAATTTAGCTAGTGGTTTTCTTCCTCTTTATACAGTTTTAAAATCCTGAGGTGTTGATCACTCTTGAAATCTGGTGTACAAGCCTTTATGAAATCTTTGAAAACCTTAAAATATTTGTGCAATATTTTTGAAATCTTTGAAATATTTTGAAACCTTTTGAAATCTTCTAAAATATTTTTAAACCCTTTCAAATATTTTGAAATCATTTGAAATCTGTGCAATCTTTTGGAATTTTATAAAATCAAGTTATATATTTAAAATCGTTTTAAATCATTGGGAAATCACTTGAAATCTTCCAAAACCTTTTAAAATATTTGTAAAATCTTTTGAAATATTTTAAAATATTTTGCAACCTTTTGAAACGTTTTGAAATCATTGTGAAATCATTATGAAACCTTTGTGAAATCTTCTAAAATCTTTTGAATCTTTGTCGAATCTTTCCAAGTAATATTTTGAAATTGTTTGAAATCTTTGTGCAATCTTTTGAAATTTTCTACAATCAGATTATATCTTTAAAATCGTTTGAAATCTTTGGTAAGTATTTTGAAATCATTTCAAATCTTTGGAAATCTTCTAAAACCTTTGAAGATTTTTGTGAAATCTTTTGAGATCTTCTAAAATATTTTGAAACCTTTTGAATTATTTAGAAATCGTTTGAAATCATTGTGAAATCTTTGAAATCCTTGAAATCTTCGTGCAATCATTAGAAATTTTGTTGAAATCATTGTGAAACCTTTGTGAAATCATTTGAAATCTTTATGCAAAATTTTGAAATCACTTAAAATATTTTGAAATCTTCCAAAACGCTTAAAAATCTTTGTCAAATCTTCGAAATCTTTGTGAAATTTTTGAAATATTCTAAAATTTTGTGAAATCTTTAAACATCACTTAAAATCTTCGAAATCTTTTGAAATCTTCTAAAATATTTTGAGACCTCTGGAAATATTTTGAAATTGTTTGAAATCTTTGTGAAATCCTTGAAATCTTTGTTTAATCTTTTAAAATATTTTATAATCGTATTATATCTTTGAAATCATTTGAAATCACTTTAAATTTTTTTAAATCTTCGATAACGTTTTAAAATCTTTGTGAAATTTGTTAAATATTCTAAAATTTTGTGGATCACTTAAAATTTTTGAAATCTTCTAAAATATTTTGAAACCTTTTGCAATATTTTGAAACTGTTGGAAATCTTTTTGCCAATCATTTGACATCTTTGTGAAATCATTATGAAATCTTATAAAATATTTCTGAAATCTTTTGAAATCTTGTAAAACTCTTAAAAACCTTTGTCCAATCTTTTGAATCTTTGTCAAATCTTTCGAAAATATTTGAAATCTTTGTGAAATTTTTGAAATATTCTAAAATTTTGTGAAATCCTTAAACATCATTTACAATCTTCGAAATCTTTTGAAATCTTCTAAAGCCGTTTAAAAAGTTTGTGCAGTCTTTTGAAATCTTCCAAAATCTTTTGAAACCTTTCTGAAATCTTTTCACGTTACATAATATCTTTGAAAATCTTCTAAAACCATTTGAAATCTTTTCCGAATCTATTGAAATCTTTGAAATTCTTGTGAAGTCTTCGAAATCCTTAAAATCTTAGCGAAATTTGTGTGCAATCTTTTGAAATCACGTAAAATCTTTTGAAATCTTCTAAAATCCTTTGCAATCTTTTCAAATCTTTTGAAATCTTTGTGAAATCTTCAAAATCCTTTATATCTTTGTGAAATTTTTGTGCAATCTGTTGAAATGTTCCACAATTTTGTGAAATCTTTTGAAATAACTTAAAATCTTTGAAATATTTTAAAAAATTCTAAAAATCCTTTGAAATCTTTGCCAAATCTTTGTGGAATAATTGTGAAATCTTTGTGCAATGTTTTGAAATCTTCTAAATTTGTTTGGAATCATTTAAAATCCTTGTGACATTTTTTGAAATCATTGAAATCCTTAAAATCTTTGTGCAATCTTATGAAATCTTCTAAAAATGTTTGGAATCATTTAAAATCTTTCTGACATTTTTTGAAATCATTGAAATCCTTGCAAAATTTGTGAAATCTTTTTAAATTCGTTGAAATCTTCGAAATCTTTGAAAACCTTTGTGAAATCTCTGAAATTATTGAAATCTTTGTAAACTCTTAGTGCAATCTATTGAAATATTCTGAAGTCTTTTGAAATCCTTGAAATATTTGTGAAGTAATTGTTAAATCTTTGTGGAATCTTTTGAAATCTTGTCAAATCTGTAAAATATTTGTGATATCTTTGTGAAATCCTAGAAATCTTCATAAAATCTTTTGGAATCTTTGAAATCCTAATGAAATAATTGTGAAATTTTTGTGCAAACTTTTGAAATTTTCTTAAATCTTTGAAATATTTGTGAAATCTTTTACAATCTTCTAAAATCTTAAAAATCCTTGAAATATTTTTAAATCTTCTAAAATCTTTCAAATCCTTGAAATCTTCTAAAATGGTTTGAAATTGTTCTGAAATCTTTTGACATCTTCCAAAACCTTATGAAACCTTTGTGAAATCTTTCGAAATCACTTATTATATTTGAAATTTTCTAAAACCTTTTATAATCTTCTAACATCTTTTGAAATTACTTGAAATATTTTGAAATTTTTGTGAAATCTTATACAATTATTTGAAACCTTCTGAAATCTTTATGAAATATTTTTAAATAATTGTGAAATCGTTTGAAATTTTTGTGAATTATTTAAAATCCTTGAAATCTTTGTGAAATCTTCTAAAATATTTGGAAATCTAAAATCTTTTGAAATCTTCGTGAAATCGTTTGAAATATTTTGATAACCGAAAATGTGGTACACTCAAAAGTCGAGTGATCAACCCCTAAAAAATTGTTCTATAAGCATAGTTCATAATTCTGAAACTGAATTAACATCGTTAAATGTTATAAAAAATGTATAATTACAAATTCTTTACCACGTTTTAAATGTGAAAATACTATTTACTCAAGAATTTCAAAAAACAATCTTAAAGTCCCTCTATTGCAACCTATAAAATAATTACTACAAACTCGCAAAAAGTGCCCTGAAATCTCTTTGTACGTTCTTTCTAATAAACAAAAGCTAAATTATATCTTAATCAAAAAAAAAAAAAACTTTTTGGCACCAAGATTTCTTCTAAACAAGACCTTCCTTTTATAAAATAGACTAAAAGCAAAGAAAAAAATAATTTAAACTCAAGGTTCTCATGAAAAATTCAAGATTTCCAGTTTGCCAAGGTCGAAAAAAAGTCCAAGAAGAATTTTCCAGGTTTTTGAGGTCGCTAGACACCCTGAAATTGTTACGAACAGTTGAGGACGACGAGGCGGCGCGAAGAAAACCTCCTCTGCAATCAGATGAACCGGAATTTTTCATCATCCTGCGATTCTTTCTCTCTTCCGAATCCCCTTTTGGTCCCAGAACTTTGTTGCTCTCTTCATAAGCATTCTGAATTCCCAGTCCGTCATTTCGACAATCCAAATTCGACAAGATGGCACTGGTAGCAGCAGCAGCAGCAGCAGCAGGTGAGAATGGGACGAAAAACGCAGTTTCGTTCGAGAGAGTATTCCTCTTACTGGAACAAGTGATACTAGTTTTCTGTTTTTTCTTGAAAGTGCCCGTCCAGCTGTATTTCGACTTGTTTTTGGGCTTCTTTTCAACCACAAACTTTTCCGAGTCAACAGAACAGCCTGAATTCGAGCACCAGTCGAAGCCCGAATCGCTCTCACAATCAGAGTCGCCCTCATTCTTCCAGGGTGATTTTAATATTGGCATCCCATCGCCTCGATTTGAGATTTTCGTTTCCAACAAGTCTCGATTTTCTGCATCTGGTTTGGTTTTTAAAATTCTAGCAGGACTGGTATCAGATTCTGTGATGCGGAAGCTGAGACTCCGTCTGAGAGTGTGGATCGAACGTACGCGAGGATCTGTTGTATGAAACGCGATGAGATAAAAAAAAAATAAATTGAGGCAGCCACCAAATTTAGGAAATATACAATTTATTGAAATACATATCTATCCACCATGGACCGATTTCATATGATGTCACGGAATTGTTTTGGGGCTCAAATATATCTTTTTCTAGGTAAAATATGTAGTATTTGACCGTGTAGAGATTTAATTTTCAATAAAAATTTTTTTTCTACAAAACAGTTCAATTCTGTACAAACTAGTTGAATTTCATACCATATTGTAGATTTTTTTTGTAAAACAGTTGAATTTTCCACCCGAGAATATTAATTTTCGACTTAAAAGTTAATTTTCTACTAAATAGTTTAATAAAAACTTATTAAGGCTAAATTTCCAGACAAACAGTTGAATCTTCAACTAAAAAAAGATAAATCTTCAACGAAAAATGTAATAGTTGATGTTTGATCGGAAAATATTTTAATTTTGGATCAATAACAGTTGAATTCAACCAAAAAGAGAATGCATTTTCAATCTTTTGAAATCTTTTGAAATCTTCTACAATATTTTGAAATCGTTTGAAATCTTTGTGAAATCTTTGGGCAATCATTAGAAATTTTTGTGCAATCATTACGTAACCTTTGTGAAATCTTTTTAAATCTTCTAAAATCTTTTCAAACTTTGGAAATCACTTAACATTTTTTGAAATCTTCTAAAACTCTTAAAGATCTTTGTCCAATCTTTTGAATCTTTGTGAAATTTTTTAAATATTCTAAAATTTTGTGAAATCTTTGAAACCCACTTAAAATCTTTGAAATATTCTAAAACTCTCAAAAATCTTTGTCCAATCTTTTGAATCTTCGTCAAATTTTTGAAATCTTTGTGAAATTTTTGAAATATTCTAAAATTTTATGAAATCTTTGAAATCTTCTAAAATATTTTGAAATTTTCTAAAACTCTTAAAAATCTTTGCCCAATCTTTTGAATCTTCGTCAAATCTTTGAAATCTTTGTGAAATTTTTGAAATATTCTAAAATTTTATGAAATCTTTAAACATCACTTAAAATATTTGAAATCTTCAGAAATCTTCAAAAATATTTTGAAATCGTTTGAAATCCTTGAAATCTTTGGCAATCATTCGAAATTTTTGCGAAATCATTATGAAACCTTTGTGAAATCTTTTGAAATCTCCTAAAATCTTTTCAAATCTTTATGCAAACTTTTGAAATCACTTTCAATTTTTTGAAACCTTCTAAAACTCTTAAAGATCTTTGTCCAATCTTTTGAATCTTTGCGAAATTTTCGAAATATTCTAAAATTTTGTGAAATCTTTGAAACTCACTTAAAATCTTTGAAATCTTCTAAAACTCTCAAAAATCTTTGTCCAATCTTTTGAATCTTCGTCAAATCTTTGAAATCTTTGTGAAATATTCTAAAATTTCGTGAAATATTTAAACATCACTTAAAATTTTCGAAATTTTCTAAAATATTTTGAAACCGTTTGAAATCTTTTGAAATCATTTGAAATCTTTGTGAAATATTTTTAAATCACTTGAAATATTTTGAAATCTTCTATAACTTTTTTAAATATTTGTGAAATTTTTTTAATATTCTAAAATTTTGTGAAATCTTTAAACATCACTTAAAATTTTTGAAATCTTCTAAAATATTTTGAAACCTTTTGAAATATTTTGAAATCGTTTGAAATCTTTGTGAAATCTTTGTGCAATCTTTTAAAATGTTCTAAAATCGTATTATATCTTTGAAATCGTTTCAAATCTATGTGAAATATTTCTAAATCACTTGAAATCTTTTGAAATCTTCTATAACCTTTTAAAATCTTTGTGAAATTTTTTAAATATTCTAAAATCTTGTGAAATCTTTAAACATCACTTAAAATCCTGGAAATATTTTGCAATCTTCTAAAACCCTTCAAAAACTTTGTGCAGTCTCTTAAAATCTTCTGAAATCTTTCTGAAATCTTTTGAAATAACATAAAATCTTTGAAAATCTTCTAAAACCATTTGAAATCTTTGAAATCCTTGTGAAATCTTCGAAATCCTTGAAATCTTTGCGAAATTTCTGTGCAATCTTTTGGAATATTCTAAACTTTTGTGAAATTTTTTGAAATCACGTTTCAACAATTCGAATAATTTCTAAGTTTCACCGTTTAGAGAATTAATTTTCAATAAAAAAAAAATCTACAAAACAGTTGAATTTTCAACTAAAAAGGTTTAGTTGATAATGAAATTGTTGAATTTTCATCAAAATAATTAAATTTGCAACCACATAGTTGCATTGTTAGCAGAATAAAATAAGCAACGATATAAGAAAAATATTAAATTGAAATATTTTATTTTGATATTTAACAACTTTGGTAATGAAAAATTCCAGAAATTTACTAATTTCGTGAAGTTAAAATTTTGGGATTTTCAAAATTCTGGTTTCAAAATTTCGGAAAGTTTCTAAATCATTAATGATATTGTCTGTATTTTTCAACACTCGGGAATTTTATTACTATGAATCTAAAAAAAATCAAGAGAAAATCAAAGGTAGCCTTTTGGAGAAAATTCACCTTTTAGTTTTTTTCGAAAAATGTAAGCTATTTTAGGAATTCACAAGATAAAGCTTTTTAAAGAAAAGTTTCGGTAATTTTTTCATAATTGACCTGAATATAGAAAAAGCCCTAGTTGGTGATTTTTTTTTTTTTGGGGGGTAAAAAACCAAAAATGCGTCTCATATTTCGCCTTGAAAAACAATATAATTGAGCCAAAAGAAAGTAAAAGTTTATTTTTCTCTATATTTGATAAAATTGTAGCTACCACAATTTAACTTTAGTTCCGAGTTTGCTAAACGAAATTAAGAGTAATTATTTTCCTTGTACTTTGAAAAGAAAAATGATTTCAAAATTCAAATAAATATATATTCAAATTCAAATATATGAAGGGTCCCTACAGAACCCTATTTTCAGTCAATGGCCTACATTCTTCTAAATTTTAAATAAAATCGAAACGTCTTATCCAGTAAAAATATTGAAAAATTTTCAACGAAATACATGGATTTTCAACGAAATACTTGATCTTTCAAATAAAAAAGATTATTTTTCAACCAAAATCGAATAGTTAAATTTTCAGTAAAACAAATTAATTTGGAACAAAAAAAGATTAAAGTTTCATCCAAAAAAGATAGATTTTCAACGAAAAATGAAATAGTTGATGTTTTAAGCAAAACTTATTTTAATTTTAGATCAATTACAGTTGAATTCAACCAAAAAATAACGCATTTTTATTAAAATAGTTTTTGAAAACAAACAGGTCAATTTTAAACTAAAATTATGAATTTTCAAACAAAACAATTATTTTTTAACAAAGTAGTTGAATTATCAACCAAAAACATGAATTCTCAACAAAAAAGGTAATATTCGATATTTCAACAAAAAAAATTTTAATTTTAGTTTAATAACAGATGTATTAAATTTAAAAATACGAATTTTCAACAAATTAGTTGAATGCTCTACCAAAACAGACTAATCTTCAATCAAAAACGATGAATTTCCAATAAAACATTTGAATTTTCAAACCGAAAATATAATCTTTCAACAAAAAAGTTGAATGTTGCCAATTAACAAAACAAAAATTTTCAACAAAATAGTTTAATTTTCAACCAGAGAAATGAATTTTTAATCAAATACTTGCACTTTTAACCCCAGCGATGAATTTTCTACCAATAAAAACAAATGTTCAACGAAATTCATGCATTTTCAATCGAAGAAGTTCATTTTTAACCAAAAATTGAATAAATTTTTCACGAAATACTCAAATTTTCAACAAAAATTATTACATTTTTGATAAAAAACAAGATTTCCGTATTAGAAAGGTCGCGGGACCACAGATTTCGCGTTAAGTTTTCTATAATAAATTCTGTAATTCCAAATCGTAACTACGCGAAAAAGCAGCTTGTTGGGATCCTAAAAAAAAGTATAGTTTGGGATATTTGGGAATAATTCCTGAATACAAGGAATACTTTGAATATATGGGAATATGTAGGAAAATGTGAGGATATTTGAGAACACTTTAGAAAACTTAAATAAATTCTTAAATACCTCAGTCATTGAGGTATATTTACCGAAAAAAAATTGTAGTATCGAGTGCTAAATAATATTTTAAATTTTGATTTTTTTGCTTTGAAAATACGGAAGATCAATTTTCAATCAATTAATTAAATAAATTCAATTCTTCATACCAAATGGTGGATTTTCGACAAATTACGTAAATTTTCAACCATATAGTTGAATTTTCAAACTTGAAAAGATCAACATTTAACCAAGAAGGGAATAGTTAAATTTGCATTTGAAAAAATAACTTTAAATTAAAACAAAGAATTTTCTACAAAACAGTTGAATTTTCAACCCGAAAATATGAATTTTCAATAAAGAAGTTTAATTTCTTAACCAAAGAGATGAATTTTCAGCTGAAATTATGAATCTTTAAAAAAAATGAATTTTTAAGAAAGTACGAACTTCAACTATAGTTGATATTCCAACCAAAAAAGATTTTAATTAAAAATAAAAAATAGTTGAATTAAAGCAATAAAGATAAATTTCCAACAAAAGACTTGAATCCTCAACTACAATAAATTACATGATTTTCAATCATACCGTTATATTATATTTGTCTATTGTATACAATATGTGAACAACGAAAAAAATATTTTCTACCAAAAAAGACGATTTTTCAACAAAATACATAAGTTTTCAACAAGATAGTTACGTTTTTATCCAAAAAGATTAATTTTCTATAGAAAATAAGACTTTGTAATAAAATACATGAATTTTCTACTAAAAATTATAGATTTTCATATCAAAAATTAAAAAATTGATTTTTCATTAAAAAAAAAATTAATTTTCAACAAAAACTAAACGAATTTCAACAATAATAGTTGAAATTTCAGCCAAGACAATAAATTTTTAACTGAAATTATGAATCTTCAATAAAAAAAAAATTTAACAAAGTAGTTCAATTTTCGACCAAATAGTCGATTTTTCTAAATTATTGAATTTTTTAGGCTAAAATACGAATTTTCTACAAAATAGTTGAATTTACGACAAAAAACACGATATTTTAACAAAATACATGAATTTTTTGCTAAAAATGATAAATTTCCAACAAAAAATGAAAGAATTAAATTTTCATTAAAAAAATTTATTTTCAACCAAAAACTAAAGAAATTTCAACAAAAATAGTTGAACTTTCAACCAAAACAATGAATTTTTAACTGAAATTATGAATCTTCAACTAAAGAAATGAATTTATAACAAAGTAGTTCAATTTTTGACCAAATAGTCGATTTTTCTAATAAATTGTTGAATTTTTTAGCCTAAAATACGAATTTTCGACAAAAAGACGAATTTTTAACAAAATACTTTAATTTTTTGCTAAAAATTATAAATTTTCAACAAAAAATAAAAGAATTAAATTTGCATTAAAAAATTAATTTTCAACCAAAAACAAAACGAATTTCAACAAAAATGGTTGAACTTTCAGCCGAGACAATAAATTTTTAACTGAAATTATCAATCTTCAATAAAAAAAAAAATTAACAAAGTAGTTCAATTTGCGACCAAATAGTCGATTTTTCTAACAAATTATTGAATTTTTTAGGCTAAAATACGAATTTTCTACAAAACAGTTGAATTTACGACAAAAACACGATATTTTAACAAAATACATGAATTTTTTGCTAAAAATGATAAATTTTCAACAAAAAATGAAAAAATTGACTTTTCATTAGAAAAAAATTAATTTTCAACCAAAAAGAATACGAATTTCAACAAAAATAGTTGAAATTTTAGCCAAGACAATACATTTTTAACTGAAATTATGAATCTTCAACTAAAGAAATTAACTCATAACAAAGTAGTTCAATTTTTGACCAAATATTCGATTTTTCTAATAAATTGTTGATTTTTTTAGCCTAAAATACGAATTTTCTACGAAACAGTTGAATTTTCGACAAAAAAGACGAATTTTTAACAAAATACATGAATTTTTTGCTAAAAATGATAAATTTTCAACAAAAAATGAAAGAATTAAATTTTCATTAAAAACAATTTTTCAACCAAAGAAATTTATTTTTAACTAAAATTATAAATTTTCAATTAAAGAACTGAATTTTCAACAGTGCAGTTCAACTTTCGACCAAAAAGTTCAATTTTCTAACAAATTCTTCAATTGTTGAGCCAAAAATACGAATTTTCTACACAACAGTTGAATTTTCGACAAAGAAGTTTATTTTGAAGCTAAACAGATTAATTTTTAACCAGAAATTTACATTTTTAACAACAACAAAAAGAAACTGATGCAAAAATAAATTAATTTTAAAATCAAAAAGACGAATGTTCAACAGAATAGTTACATTTTTAATAAAACAAAATTTTTCAGTCAAAAGAAAAAAAATTTCAATCATGTTGTTGAATTTTCAAGTCAGAAAGACGAGTTTTCCATAAAACACTTGAATTTTCAAAAAAAAAAAATAACTTTTCAACAAAATTGTTCAATTTGCAACAAAATATGTTAGGTAAGAAATTATTTGACCACATACTGCCCCCCCCCCCACCCAAAAAACTACGTACTGGAAATTTAGTACAAGACACCATATTTTATAGATTTTTCAATGCTGAATTCAAATCTCCCAGGAAAAATAGCACAACACTTTTTCTTTCCGAGGAAAATCCGGTTAAAAATGAAAAATCCAGAATGGATAGACGCAAACAGGAAACATGACGGTAACTTGACAAAGTTGATTAACTGAAGGTTTTTAAGGTCTCTGAATCCATATCTGACGTCAAAATTTCAAAATAAAAAAAGAGGATCTAATATGGCGGAAGAAAAATTGAAAAAATTTGGGAACCTTTTAAAAATTGTCCATATTTACGTTTTCGAGGTCGCTGAATCCAAACCTGACGTCATAATTTCAAAATAAAAAATGGCGGTTCAAATATGGCTGAACAAAATTTCAACAAATTCTGCAAACTTTACGAAATTGGTAATACTTATACGTTTTTAAGGTCGCTGAATCTAAATCTGAAGTCACAGTTGAAAATGGTTGATCCCATAGGTTGATACACAAATTCAAATTCGCCCTCAAAATTTTTCCAGCACATTTCCTTTCTAGAGAAAAACAATGCGAGCTCGAGCATGAATATATTTTAAAAAGTTTTCACAATTACTGTATAGTACTGCATGAATAAAATTGTATTCACAGAAAAGTTACATAAAATAGACATATAACATGACATGTGACGTCAGATTTAGATTCAGCGACCTCGAAAACGTAAATATGGACAATTATGTAAAGTTCCCTAAATTTTTCCAATTTTTGTTCCGCCACATTGGATCCGCCATTTTTTATTTCGTAATTCTGACATCAGATTTGAATTCAGCAACCTTAAAAACCTAAAGACAATCAACTTTGTCAAATGACCATCATGTCTCCGAGCTGTGTCTCTCCATATTGGATTTTCCATCTTTAACCGGATTTTGCTAAAAAGGAAATGTGCCATGCTATTTTTCCTGGTAGATTTGAATTCAGCATTGAAAAATCTATAAAATATAGTGTCTTGCACAAACAGAAACTTTCCTTTTTCTAGTTCCAGTACTAGGTTTTTATGTAAATTTTGCAAGATAGCCCACTGTGCGGCCCCTGAAACATTTTCTGGTCTCTTAAACTGCAAATAATGCACAAAGAGTAATTTCAGTGAAGACATGGTAGAGTCTATAATCTCGAAATTCTTGAAGCTTATAAAAAGTAGTGTTTACTACTGGATCGGAAAGACAGAGCAATTCATTACAGCCCGAAGTTCTAAACAAACGGAATCTGGCAGAAAAAAAATAATACTTACGCCCTGAAGAATTGCAGCAATGTCGCCACCGAGCACATTGAAGATGAAGATGAAGACGTCCAATGGAAGTAAACATGCAACAAACGAACACAGTAACATGTGTAAAATAGTATATTTAGAATGAGCGTAAATCCGTCCACCCACGATCGCTCGTGAATATCACGTTTGTTAAATTCGTTTCGCTGGACTTTGCAAGTCTTCATCAGTATGAAGACTGTTTAATGTTTATATACTCACGGAAGATGGATCCTAGTGAAGAACAGCACATGAAACAAAAATGAGAATTTCTCGATTAGACTGGTGAAAATGCATGACCTGTTGAATAGATAAATTTAGGGGAAATTCTGGGACGCTGGGAAAATTAGGGAATTCTCTGAAGAATCTAAAGTGATACATTATAGTCCCATGTAAAAATACTACTCATTTCATCAGCATTTTGCTTCCTCATATCAACTGAATTTTCTTCATCAGTGTCAGGTTTTTCCATAACAAAAGAAAAAAATGAATACTTTCAATATTTTTCAAGTTTATGTTTCTGTCTTCCCGAAAATCTTATTTTCAGAAAATCAGAGAGTCCACCAAAATGTCAACTGACGTGTGCTGTATAGTGAACAACTTTTTAACTTACGGTAGTTTTATATTCCAAATTAAAAGATCATAGAAATAATGCAACTTTTTTTTTAACTTTATAAGTAGCTATTGATTAATCCATACTAGTAATCGCAAGTTCGTCAATAGATCAACCCACGCGTCTCGGTGACGCGAACAATTACAAATATAGAAAAATCCTTTTATAAACAAGGAAAATAATGTTGTTAAAAGATTTAAAAACGATATTGATAGGTTGTGGTAATTCATGAAACATTCTTAATTTGGGCAATCGATGCGTCTCGAAGACGCGAACAAATATGTCAGATGCAGTACTGTATAGTATTCCTAAAAGTTTTTCTCATATAAACAAAATACACAAATTTTTTTCAAACTTCATTAATCGGTACTGATAGGTCATAAAAGTTTTAACAATAGTTTGATCGATGCGTCTTGAAGAAGCGAACAAATACACTAGATGCCGTATCTTGAACATCGAAAAAATTTTTCTGATATAAACAAAGTAAATTTCTTTTTTTGACATCTGTAAACATAAAAAAACTACTTCTAAATAGCCGATCTAACTCAAAATCCTATCAGACCTGGACATCATTCGGAGCTACAATTTTTTTTCGAGATATAATGAACAGAATTAGGTTACACACACATATGGACATTTCTTAAACATTGTATTTTCGAACTCCTGGGATCAAATTATATAGAAATATTTCAAAAAATTATATTTGAAAATTTAGGTAATTAAAAACCTCCCTCTATAAGGAAGCAATATATGATTTTGCAGACGAGGAGACTATAATTTTTATTGAGATCTGTTTGGAAAGGGAATTTATTTCCTTTTTAGGCCTCGGACTCATTTAAGAAAGTCAAAATCGTGTCGATAGTAGCATAAATCGAGAAGTTAACTATTTTTTAAATCTGGGGTAAATATACATCACCCATAACATCACGTGAAACTTGTTTTACCCTAAAAGCTATGAAAACCGTTGAAATTCTTTAAGAACCCCTGAAATTTGTTCAGACAATCTGAAAATCCCGTGTAATCTCATAATTTCTCTTTAAATCCTATAAATTCCTTAAAATTTAATTTAAATTATTCCCTAAAGTTCTCGTGAAATCTATTGAAATCCACTGAAATCTATTGAAAAAAACCTTCAAATCTTTTGAGATTCCCTCAACATTCCTGGAAAACTCGTCAATCTTTTTAATTTCCTTGAAATTTTTTAAATCCTTTGAAATTTTATAATTTCTTTCAAATCCTATAATTTCTTTTAAAATCCTACGAATCCCTGATATCGGTAGAAATCTTTAGAAAGCCCGAGAATTTCTTTGCAACTTTCATTCAATTTATTCCCTAAAGTTCTGATTAAATCTGTTAGAATTAGATAAAATCTTATAATTTCTGTTGAAATCCCATGATTTCATTAAATATAGTGAAACCCATTGAAAGATTAAAAATCTGTTAAATCCGTTGAAATCCACTGAAATCTATTAAAAACACCTGAAATCTGTCTGAATCCTCTCAAAATTCCTGGAAAACTCGTAAATCCTTTTAAATCCCTTGAAATTTTTAAATCACTTGAAATCTCATCAATCCCGTGAATATGATGAAATCGTTAGAAATCCTTGAAATCTTTGACATACACTGAAACCTACGAAAAACCCTTAAATCTGTTGAGATGTTCTAAATTCCTGAAAAACTCGTCAATCTTTTTAAATCCCTTGAAATGTTTAAAATCCCTTGAAATCGTATAATTTTTCTTTAAATCCTATGAATCCCTTAATTACGGTAAAATTCCATGAAATCTCTGAAATCCGTAGAAATCCTTGGAAATCGCAAGAAGTCACTTGAAAAGTCATTTAATTTATTATCTAAAGTTCTCCAGAAATCCGTTAGAATCGCTTAAATATGATGAAATCCATTGAAATCTTTGAAATCCACTAAAATATATTAAGAACGCTGAAATCTCCTGAGATCCTCTCAACATTTCTGGATAGCTCGTTAATCTTTTTAAATCCCTTGAAATCTTTAAAATCCTAAATATGGTGAAATCCAATGGAATCCCTGAAACCCGGAAGAATTTTCAGAAATCCTCTGAAATTCTTTGAAAACTGTTAAAAAAATTTTAATCTCGTTAAATTCCTTGGAATCTTTTAAAATACCCTGAACATGAAAATACTTTGAAGTTCCTTAACAAAGAAGAAAAATCCCTTAAATCTTGTGAAATCCCTAGTAATTTCACAAAAACCGAGTAATATCTTTCAAAATTCCTTCAAACATGATTAAATCTTTAAAATCCTCTGAAATCCCATAAAATCTGCTGAAGCCCCTTGAAATCCCTTGGCATCTTTCAAAATAGGCTTAAAGCATTGAAACTTTCTGAGATAATTTGAAATTCCTTAGAAATTTTTAAATCTCGTGAAAATCCTTTGAAATTTTTAAAACCCCTTAAATCTTCTGAAATCCATGGAAAACTGTTGAAATCCTGTACATCTTGAAATCTTGATTAGCTTTTAAATTTCAATGTAATATGATTAAATCTTTGAAATTCTCTGAGAACCCATAAAATCCCTGGAAATCCTTACAAGTCCCTTAAAATTTCATTCCATTTTATTAACTCCAAAGCTCCCAAGAAATTCTTTCAATTTTCCGAAAATCCCTTATCCTTTGAAATCTTTGGTACCTTTTTAAAATCCCATGACATTTTTTCAATCTCATGAAAGGTCTTGGAATCTTGGAAAATACCCTAAAAGCTTTCAAATACTTGAAAATCCATTGCAATTTTTTTAATCTCTCAATTTCTTGGAGATCCTATCAAATCTCGTAGGTCTGGTAAAATCCCCACAACCCCCTTGAAATACTTTGAAATCCCGTAAATTGTTGAAATTTATAATATCTCTTCAAATTTCCTCAAAAATTTTGAAAACTTTGAAATCCTCTGAAATCGGATAAGACTTCTTGAAATATCTTAAAATCCCTTGAAATCTTCGAAATCCCTTAAAATCTTTTCAAATACTCTAAGAGATTTTAAAACCCTATAAAATCCATCCAAATTCCTGAAATCAGTTAAAATCCTTTAAATTCCCTTGGAATTTGTTGAAATCTTTAAAATCTCGTGAAATTTTTATAAATCCCTAAAAAATCTTTATTATTTTTTTTTTGTAGATGGCGGATCTCATTTTCGCCACTCTAGCGAAAAGTTTGAAAAATACGGCTAAAGGCAAAGTAAAAAGAGAGTTACATTAGAGATCAATTTGAAAAAATAGTAGCACTAGTGTCATTTTTTTCAAAATAGTAACAAAACATTTGTATCGCTAAAAAAAGGACCAAAAAGTTTTTAATTTTCAACTTCGATGAAGCATAACATTCATAAAATGAAGAACGAGTACAAGTACCGGAATCCGGTTTGGTAAACACGCATAGTTTTATTTTTTTTATATATTTATTTTATGGGTTATTTAACTTTTCTCTTCATTTCTGTTCGCAAAAACGTTTACTTTGTAATTTCTCCTGCACGCAATCTCGTGTGGCTGTTTTCTTTAAGCCAACCTCGTCGAATACGTACATACATGCAGGTGATGAGCATCATACTTATTGCCAAGCTATTATGCACGCAAAAATTATAATTGGAATGTAATCGCCGATGCAGTTCTGCGACCAAACAGTGATTCGATTAATTTGCTTCCTTCGGGCCCACTTTAAAAATAAATGAGAATATTTTTATAGTAAATTTTTAAATTATGTATATATATTTTTTTCAAAATTCCCTGATTTTTCCGTGACCGATTTTTCATTTTCAAAATATTTTTTAAACGAATGTTAAAAAGATGAATTTTTAGCCGAATTGGTGAATTTTCAACCTAGAATTATGAATTTTCGACCAAATGGTGGAATTTTGAAATAAATAAGATTAAACTTCAAACAAAGACAGTTTCATTTTTAATAAAAGTGATGAATTTTCAATTAAAAAGGACGAATGTTGTGTCTAAATAGATGGATGTAAATAGAACAGTTCAATTTTCGACTAAAATAAAAAATTTTCAAACAAATATTTAAACTTTCAACAAAATAGTTGAATTTCTAACCAAATAGTTGAATCTTTAACCTATAAAGATGAATAAAATGCTCGACCAAGAAGACGAATTTTCAAACAAAATACATAAATTTTCAAACAAATAGTTGACTTTTTAGCTTAAAAAGATAAACTTTTGAACAAAAAGATGAATTTAAAAAAATGAATTTTCAACCAAAAAATGAACTTTCTACAAAAAAAAAAACATTTTCCACACAGTGGTTCAACTTATTTCCAAGTAGTAGAATTTTTTAATCTAAAAACATCAATTTTTAAGCAAGAATACTAGTTTTCTACTAAAAAGACTAGTTTTTAACTAAAAAAATATAAATTTCCAACCAAAAATGGAATAGTTAGATTTCAGTTAAAAAAAATAATTTGAACGAAAAAATTAGTTTGTAACATAGTAGTTAAAGTTTCAACCAACGAGAAGAATTTTCGACTGAAATAATAAATCTTCAATTGGAATAGTTAAATTTTCAGTTAAAAAATTAATTTCCAATCCAACCAAGATGAATTTTCAACCAAACAATATGAATTCTAAACCAACAATGTAATATTTTATATTTCAACCAAAATATATTTTAATATATTAAAAGAAAAAACGGTTGAATGCAACCAAAAAAGCCGAATTTTGAAAGAAAATAGTTAAATCTTCAACCAAAAAAAGATTGATTTTCAACCAAATAGTTGCATTTTTACCAAAAAAGATCAAATTTATACCAAAAAAGATGAATTCTTAAACCGAAAAGACGAATTTTTGAAAAAGTAGTTGAATCCACAACCAAAAAAAAATTAATTTTCAACCAAACAGTTTAATTTTTACCAAAAAAGATGAATTTTTATACCGAAAAGTCGAATTTTCGAGAAAATAGTTGAATCCTCAACTAAAGAAGATTAGTTTTTGCAGCCAAACAGTTGCATTTTTACCAAAAAATATGAACTTTTAAACCGAAAAGACGAATTTTTGAAAAAGTAGTTGAATCCTCAACCAAAAAACATTAATTTTCAACCAAACAGTTGCATTTTTACCAAAAAAAGATGAATTCTTAAACCGAAAAAATAAATTTTCAAAAAAATAGTTAAATCTGCAAACAAAGAAGATCACTTTTTAACCAGAGTTGCATTTTTACAAAAAAAAATTAAATTTCTACGAAAATAAATCAATTTTTAATCCGAAAAGAGGAATTTTCAAAAAAATGGTTAACTTTTCAACCAAAAAAGATTTCAGTTTAATTTTCAACATCAAAGTATGAATTTTCCCTGACCAATAATATTGAAACACCAGAATTTTAATTTTTTTACATTTTTAACATAAAACCTCTTATAAACGGAATGAAACAATTATAAATTAAAAATGTGTAATTCTTAATTTATTATAATTGACAGTTATTTAAAGTTCCTCGTATAGAAATACCCTGACTTTTGCAACATATTTTTAAAAATCCCTGACTTTCTCCGACCAATAAAGTTCCCTGACTTTTTCCTGACATCCAGGCTTCCCTGACCTATAGCCACCCAGTCAGAAAAACCAAACAATGCCGGGTATTTAAACCAAAACAATTTTCGCCTGGTTTGAAAAATTAATGAAAATCAGAATCCAAAATTCAAAATAAAAATATTCAATTTTGCCTCGAAGGGTGGCAGATTTTGCCATAAAGACGTTCTTGGATCAGTAATTTGTTATGCATGTCTCGTGCTGGAATGAAAATTGCATTTAATTCGATGGTGTCCTCATGCTGCGGACTACATAAATATAGATGTTCTGTTTAAAAACCCATTTTCTCGTGTTTAGCATAATACGTAATCAAGGGGAGCGAATTGGCTACCGGTTCTTCTCCCTATTTTGTTCCCTCAAATTTAACACTGATAGGATGGATCGAAAATTTTTATAACCAGAAGTGCACTCTCTTCTATGGATCTTCCTTTTTGCTGCTTTTATGGTCTCACATTATGCGCGTTTTTTGAGAGAGATGATTTGCCGATTTGCATACATTCTTCGTCATCCTAAAAGGGTTGAAATAACTCATCAAATAGCGCGAATAATGCACTTTATATTTTTTATTTTATTTCACAAAAAAGTAGCTTTGCAATTTCATGGGAGTCAAGGGATTATATAATATTTTAATTGGAATTTCAAAGAATTTATTCATAATAGTGGAGGAATTTCGAAGGAATACTAAGATTTGAAGAGATTTTGAAATATGTCGAGCTATTTCTAAAGATATAAATTTTTTCTAAGATTTTAAATAATCTGAAAGATTTCAAGCCATTTTAAACGATTTAAGGGATTTAAAAAAAATTTCAAGAGGTTTTAAAGAATTTCCTAGAATTTTGGAAGAATTTTTTAGGGACTATAAGGCTTTAGGACATTTTAAAAGATTTAAAGCATTTCAGTAATTTTATGGGATTTGAAGGCTTCTCAATAAGGTATTTTAATTAATTTTTGCAGCATCTCACAGGACTTCAAATATTTCAAGGATCTTCAAGGAATTTCACGGAATATCATCAGTTTTCAATTTTCATGTAACTTCACAGGATTTCAAGGGATTTCATAATTTGTTAATGAAATTTCAAGAAATTTATTCACAAGAATTGAGGGATTTCGAAGAATTTCTGAAATTTGAAGAGATTTTTAAATATTTTAAGGTATTTCGGATGATTTTAAAAAGTTTTTAGGATTTCAAATAGAGTGAACCCCGGATTTAGCTCCCCTGGGTTGTGCCCTTCCGAGAATTGACGCCGCGCGGTGGGGATACGTGAGAGGCGTTTGCGGGGGGATTTGCGGTGTGCACTCAGGCGTGACAAAACAGAGAGAGAAACAGGAGAGAGACAAAATAGTTCCGGGTCTCTGGATTTAACGTCAAGTACAGCCCCAAAACCAGCGCTAAATCAAGGTTCGACTGTAATTTGAAAGACTTTAAGACATTTTAAGTGATTCCAAAGAATTTAAATAGATTTATAAAATTTAAAAAGATTTCAAAGTATTTTAAAGGTTTTAATGTATTTTAAAATGTTTCAAAAAATTTTGAAGAGTTTTAACAAATATCAGGGATTTCAAAATATTTTGAAGGATTAAGAAAATGTCAAGGAATTTATAAGAATTTTAATGATTTTAAAGGATTTGAAAAAATTTCATGCGGTTTTCAAGAATTTCCTAGAATTTTGGAAGATTTGAAAGGATTTTATTGGACCAATAAGATTTTAGGACATTTTAAAAGATTCCAAGGAATTTTAACAGATTTCTAGACATTTCAAATGATTTTAAAGATTTAGGAATATTTTTAAATATTCGAAGAATTTTGAAGAGATTACAAAAATGTCATAATGTTATAAATCCTTTAAATACGGTGAAATCCCTTGAAATCCTTGACATTTTCTGAAAACCTACGCAATTCTTTGGAAGCCCTTAAAATTTTTGAAATCTCGTTAAAATCTTGCGAAATCCCTAGTCATTCCACAAAAATCGAGTAATATCTTTCAAAATTCCTTAAAAAATGATTACAAGAATGTCGAAGGATTTCAAAAAATTTCAAAGGATTGGAAATATTTTATGTATTTTAAAGGATTCCAAAGAAGTTTCAAGAGATTAAAAAATTTTCAAGGAATATAATCAGATCTCATGTAACATCAAGGGATTTCAAGTGATTTTATAATATTTTAATAAATTTTAAAGAATTTATTCACAAGCGTTGACGTGTTTTAAAGGATTTCAATGATTTTAAATTTAAAATTAAACTGAATCTTTCAAAGCCAAACCTTGTGAAAATCTAAAATTTTTAAATTGTTCTTACATGAAAATTTATAATTCAAATTTAAAATCGATTAGACAAATTTTGCTAAGAACCAAAAATAAATCCACTGCCATAACAAAATTTCAATCACCAACAACTGTAATATGTAGACTTTTTTTACTCAAACACTTGAAATTTTTAATTTTTTAAAGCAAATTTAAATTATTTAAAAATTGAAAAATTTCCAATTGTTGATTATATTAATTAAAGACATTTTTCAATTACTCTATTTTGATATAAAACAATACCATTTTTTTTAAATTAAGATCGAAAAGAAATCTATTTTATGATGAATGATTTTATTCTCATTTCAAATCATTTAATTTTCAACACTTCGTTTGGAATTAGCAGTCATTCTTGAAATCTTACAATCAAATATTTTTATTAATTTTAAATGATTAATTTTTAAAAGCTTCAACTGAAAATCGGAAAATGTTAAGATATTATGTAGACTAAAAATTTAAAATGAAAAAAAAAGAATACCTTTGAAGTTTGAGTATTAAGCCTATTAGGACCTTAATTAAGTTGTTCAAACCTCCCGCTCCCATACTTTCTCTCCCCACACTTCAATCTTCGTTTCCCCTTCCTTCCTTCTCTACTTCCCCCACCCATCACTTTCAAACCTAAGACTTCCCTTCTCTCACTTTCCTTCCTTATTTCACTTAACTTCTCCTTCCCGCATTTCACCGCCCCTCATCCACCACTTCCCTACATCACATTTCTCTTTACTTCCTCGCCCCTCATTCCTCCTGACTTCCCCTACTTTCTCACCCCCCCCATAATTTACCCTCATTTCCTCTCCCCTAATTTCCCATCACCATCCCTACTTACACTCCCCTCATTTCCCCAGCCTTAATTTACCGTAACTTTCCCGCCCCTTATTCACCGCACTTTTCATTTCCCCTCATTACCCCTACTTCCCGGTGCTACGAAAGCATAAAAAAATGTCAGAATCAACCACAGATAAAAAGTTAAGTTTTTGATGAAGATGTTTCTACTAGATGGCATAGCTTTTTACACGTTTTAATATTCGAGTGCATAGTTCCTATGTTGCATGTTCCATATTGTTTTAATCTTCTTTCTTTTCATAATAAAAACTTCTAGTTATTTGGCAAATCGGATGTCTCGATTAGTACGTAACTAAATTGTATTTAATAAAACATGGTTGAAAATATATAAAAAAATTACGCAACATAGTCGAAGAGGTCCAAACTACCTTTTTTTAGAACTTGTTACATGGGGGAGGGAAGGAGTAAAAAATTGGCAGAAAATGTGTTATCAAATGATGGCCCCTAACCACCTTTCTATATTTCTCTTTAAAAAAATTAAAACAAAAATGGTTGAAAAAGCTGTAATTTAAAATCGGTAAGAGAGACAGAAGCACGAGACAAACTTGCCTACGAGATCAATTGACCCTAATGAGTTTGCGACGTGCTTTGGGAGAATCGGTTGGACGTGTGAGGGTCAAGGGATCGAGGTGAGTAAAAATAATAATAGTAATAACAATAATAATCAATCGCGGCGGTGCCTGTACTGCGGTTTGCGGAGTATAAAGAAAGGGGAGTCCCCGACCCGAGTCGCTCTCATCCTCTACCTCTGGGTAATTTTCCATCCTCCCTCTTACTTGCTATCATAACCCACCAACGTGATGATACTCCCTCGCTTTATTATTAAAAAGTTAAAACTCCGATGGGAGCCGGCGGCGATCTTGTGGCGAGCAGCCGTTATCCTCGCCATTTAGTTACTCCTCCGCGTTCCGCGGTCGGTTTCCACGCTTTTTATAAGCCCCCAACAAACGTTTATTAGTTGGTACACCCATTCCACAGGGAACTAGTAGCCATGTTCCTTCCTGCACAGCACCTTCTACCATTTCTTTCATCCTTTATACTTATTTTCATTCCATTATTATACTTTCTACATTTTAATTGTTACTTTTTTTAAAACTTTTATTCACTACACTGCCGTCCTCTCCTGATGAAAAAACTATACAACTGCATTTGGAGCTAACGGAGATATTCCGCGAAACGCCTTTACATTCGTCGTTAAAACCTTCCCCTCCCTTAATTTCCAAACCCCTGCTTCCCCTACTTACCCCTCTTCACCCTACTTACCTCCCCTCACTTCATCCTGCGCTTCTCCACCCTTCCACAACTTCTTCCTCCGCTACTTCCCCCTCTCCTCACTTCCCCAGCTAACACTCCCTTTCACCTACTTTCCTTTCCCAGCCATCAATTTCCATCTCCTACTCACCCTCACTACCCTACTAGACCTCCCTTTACATCCATCAATATCCTGCCTCACTTCCAATTATTTCCCCTACTTTCCTCACTTGCCCACACTTTCTCTACTTTTTCGTCCCTGCATTTAATCTACTAGCCCTCCGCTCATTTCTCCCTTACTAAATTCCCCTCCCATAAGTTCCCCTAATTTCCTCTACTTACCTCCCCTCATTTCCTCTACTTTCCCTCCCCTAATTTCCTCTGACTTCCTTTAATTTCGCTCCCCTCACTTCCCCTCACTTTCTCTACTTCCACTCACGAAAGTTTTTCTTACTTCCCCAAAAGGTTCTCCCTCAATTTCCTCCACTTACCCTCCCCTCACATACCCAGGCCTCGGATTTACTTAAGAGATCAAAAATAGTGTAAATAGTGTCAAGAATTTTAAAAAAATGTTAAAATAGGGTCATAAAATTTGTCGAGTATTAAAAATGAAGTTCAATGTTCATTTAAAATGTTTTTCTTTAGACTATAAATTATAAAAATTCCTATTTGTTTATCGCAAGCTTCACAGTCTTTCTCCTTTTTCTTATTTTTCCATTTAAATGCGAACTTAATTAATAGAACCTAATAAGATAATCCAACTATTTTTGGTTCAAAGTTCATTTTTCTCGGTTGAAAAGTCTACTATTAAATTTTTTGTTAAGATTTCATATCTCCTATACACAAATTTCATTATTTCTTTCAAAATTGAATTACTTTGTTGGAAATTCAACAATTTTGTTGAAGCCATACTTCTTGGTTGAAAATTCAACAGTTTGATTAAAATTTTCTTTCTTTCTTGAATACATTTTTCTAAATTGCAAATTCAACTATTTTATTGAACATTAAACTATTTTGTTGAACATTCATCTTTTTGGTTTGATAATGTATCTCTTTTTACTTCTACATTTTGTTTCAAAATTTTAGGAAATTATTTGGAATGTTTAGAAATTTTTTCCAATTTTCTTTAAAAATCAATAAAAAAAATATTAAATATTTTCCCAGAAATCTTTGAAAAATTTTATTCTCTTGACACCCGCCAAAATTCAGTTTTCCTAAAATTGTGTTTTAAGTCTGCAAAATTAAAAAAAAATTGTCTTAAATTCTTACAGATTTTTTTGGACACATTTTGAAATCTTCAGGACCTAAAATTATTAATATAAAATGAAAACTTAACCATTTAAAATTTTCCCCAAAATCTTTAAAAAATGTAATCTTAAATTTGTCAAAATTATTAAAAAGCTTCTAAATTTTTTTCTAATTCTTCAAAATAAGTTTTTACCCAAGTTTAATTTTTCTTATCTTTTTGAACATTTGAAAAATCCTGAAAATTATAGTGTGGTAGAAAAATGTTAAGAACAGAATTATTTTCCAATATTAGAAAATTATTTACAATTAAAAATGTTCTCTTTCATCAATAATATTTAGATAAAAATTTGATTTCCGAAAAACGGTCTCATTTTGTGAAAACAAATTTTATCATGAAATGAAATAACGTATTTGGAAATTTGGATTACGAAATTGATGGTGCAGAAAATTCGTAATCTTTATTAATAGTTGAACAATCAAATCAAAATTAAACAAAATTTTAGATAGGATTTAAACTAAATTTTAAAAATGGTTAAATCTTAAATCTGTTAAAATTTTCTAATAAAAAATTTACATTAAAAAAATATTATTAGGTTTTTTAATTTATCTTACGAAAAGATGTTTCAAATATCCCGAAAATATTTATTGTTTGTCTTTCAGATATTTTTTTTTTTAATTTACATTCTTTCAAGGTGTCACAATTTTCGTTTTTAAGTTGATTTTAAAGGAATTTTTAAGATGCATATTATTGAAAATAACATTTTAAAATCGATATTCTTATATAATATAATCATAAATAATACAAAAAAAAAACATTTTTTGTTTGTTAAATTGTCACAAAAAACATCTAAAAAATTTCGAAAAAATGAGAAACTCCTCATAAGTTTCAAAAGATAATTAAAATAATCTTTGGACCAAGAATACTATTCTGAAATATTTTAAAATTAGTTGCTACCTTTTGAAAATAATAATTTGGTTCAAATTGTTGATAAAACATTAAACTAAGCTTCTTCTTTGTGACTGAAAAAATTAGGATTACGTGACAAAAAATTTTTAAATTTATTTTTAAAAAATCAGTTCTTAAAAATCTGATATTTTCCAAAATAATGCCTGTTTTATTTTATTCTCAGGAAATATTTCCTATTGTTTGTAAATCCGTCAAAAAATGATCAAGAAGTTGTTCCAAAGATCATAAACATTCTTTTTTGAAAAAATATACCACATCCGGGAGACAATATAAAATAAAATATCGCGTAATATCGAAAATCATCAGGGAAATTTTTTTTAGAATTCTTTAAAAGTAATATTTTTTCTTTTTGACTTTTTTTCGCATATTTTTGGAAATAAAAAAAAATATTTCAGAAAAACGGTCGCATTTTGTCTACTTTGCAAATGCCTAATATTTTTTTCACGTATTTCGAAATAATGAAACACCTGTTTGAATGATAAATCTATTTAGGAATATAAAAATCATGATTAAAATTGTTATTGGATTTTGTTTCAATATTCCCATCTGTATTAATTTGACCCAAAATTGGGTTCATTTTGAAGAAAATAAAAGTTCGTTTTTGACAACTTTCAAATATTCTTTTATCGATTTAGGAATAAATTTATCAATTTTGCTGGGCACAACAAAATTGTGCCCATTTTTTTAAGAACCGAAAAGGGGGTACTTGAAAATTGGAATAATTTTAGGCCTGATAATACTGTTCTATTTCGTCCAACGTGAATCATTTGAAAATTAATTTACTCGGATGAAAGATGAAGTTAAAATCATGCAAAATGACGAGGTCAGGAAAATAAATTGATTGACACAGATAGGACGATACGGGATAAGCCGTCACTACATTATTATGAGTCCTGCCTACACGACAATCATCTCTTTTCCCAGTAATCGTGGACTGTTTCAGTCATCAAAATGATTGCAACCGATTATACAATATTGCGTTAACACTCCCGACATTCCCTCTTTTATCGTCTTCATCACATTCACAAAATTCGCCATCGACGAATCGGTGACCAACATTGCATAATCTAAAGGACATCCTTTCAATCCGGCGGACCTCCCGGCTGACACTGACTTTCAGCGTGGGCAGTGAGGCACGAGCTGAATGAAATTGCTGTCAAGCTTAATTGAACTTTTCAAATGAAAAGGGCCCTCAATGATTTTATTATCTCTCAAAATAGAATCCAGACATTCTTCTATTTTCATAAACGGTTACAAATTCGCAATCTACTCTAAAGGACATCCTTTTAATCCGGCGGACCTCCCGGCTCACTCTGACTTTTTACACGGGTTCAGTGCCTCACAGGCCACAATGCAGTGGGGCACGAGATGAATTAAATTGCTCTCACGATTAAAAAAAGGCTCTCAATAAGTTTATTATCTCTCTAAAAAGAGAATCTAGGCATTCTTCTATTTTTATGAATGATTACAAATTTTCAGTTTAATCTGAAAGACATCTTTTTAATCCGGCTAACCTCCCGGCTCACTCTGACTTTTTAACGTTGTTCAGCTTCTCACTCGCCACGAGGTGGTGATATACTCTAAAGGAGATCCTTTTAATCCGTCGGACCTTCCGTCTCACTCTGACTTTTCAACGTGGTTCAGCGCCTCACAGGCCACGATGCAGTGAGGCACGAGGTGAATTGAATTGCTCTCACGCCTAAAAATGGGCTCTCAATGATTTTATTATCTCTGTCAAAATAGAATGCTGTCAAGCTTAATTGAGCTTTTTATATGAAAAGGGCCCTCAATGATTTTATTATCACCTAAAATAAAATCCAGACATTATTCTATTTTTATTAATGATTTAAAATTTGCAATCTACTCTAAAGGGCATCCTTTTAATCAAGCTGACTTTCCAGCTCACTCTGACTTTTTAAACGGGTTCAGTGCCTCACAGGCCACAAAGCAGTGGGGCACGAGATGAATTAAATTGCTCTCACGCTTTAAAAAAGACTCTAAATGATTTCATTATCTGTCTGAAAACAGAATCCAGACATTCTTCTGTTTTTATAAATGATCAAAACTGTTCGATCTACTCTAAAAGAAACCTTTTTAATCAAGCTGACCTCCCGACTCACTCTGACTTTCTAACGTGGTTCAGTTTCTCACTGCCACGAGGCAGTGAGGCACGAGCTTCATGAAATTTATCTCAAGCTTATTTAAGCTTTTGAAGTGAAAACGGGTCTCAATGATTTTTTTATTTTGCTCAAATTAGGAACGAGCCTTTCTTCTATTTGTTATAAATTATTAAACATCTGCAATCTACTCTAAAAGAGATCCTTTTAATCGGTCGGACCTTCCGGCTCACTCTGACTTTTCAACGTAGTTAAGCGCCTCATACGCCACGATGCAGTGAGGCACGAGGTGAATTAAATTGTTCTCACGCCTAAATGAGGGCTCTCAATGATTTAATTATCTCTTAAAATAAAATCCAGACATTCTTCTATTTTTATAAATGGTTACAAATTCACAATATACTGTGAAGGACATCCTTTTAATCCGGCGGACCTCCCGGCTCACTCTGACTTTTTAAACGGGTTCAGTGCCTCACAGGCCACAATGCAGTGGGGCATAAGATGAATTAAATTGCTCTCACGCTTAAAAAAGGCTCTCTTTGAGTTTATTATTTCTCTAAAAATAGAATCTAGACATTCTTCTATTTTTATAAATGATTACAAATTTTCAATTTACTCTGAAAGACGTACTTTTAATCCGGCTGACCTCCCGGCGCACTCTGACTTTTTAACGTGGTTCAGTTTCTCACTGGCCACGAGGCAGTGAGGCACGAGCTGAATGAAATTTCTCTCAAGCTTATTTGAGCTTTTGAAATGAATACGGCTCTCAATGATTTTTTTATTTCTCTCAAAATATAATCCAGACCTTCTTCTATTTTTATAAATGATTTAACATTTGCAATCTTCTCTAAAGAAGATTCTTTCAATCCGGCCGACCTCCCGGCTCGCTCTGACTTTTCAACGTGGTTCAGTGCCTCACATGCCACGATGCAGTGAGGCACGAGGTGAATTAAATTTCTCTCACGTTTAAAAAAGGTCTCTCAATGATTTAATTATCGCTCTCAAAACAGAATGCTGTTAAGCTTAATTGAGCTTTTTAAATGAAAAGGGCCCTGAATGATTCTATTATTTCTTAAAATAAAATCCAGACATTATTCTAGTTTTATAAATGATTACAAATTTGAAATCTACTCTGAAGGACATCATTTTAATCCGGCTGATCTCACGGCTCACTCTGATTTTTCAACGTGGTTCAGTTTCTCACTGGCCTTTTGAGAGTGAGGCACGAACTGAATAAAATTTCTGTCAAGAATAATTGAGCTTTGCAAATGAAAATGGTTCTCAATAATTTTATTATCGCTCTTGAAATAGAATTCAGACTTTCTTCTATTTTTATAAATGATTGAAAATCTGTAATCTACTCTAAAGTAGATCCTTTCAATCTGTCGCACATTCCGGCTCAGTCGGATTTCTCCACTTGATTCAGCGCCTCATATGCCACGATACAGTGAGGCACGAGGTGAATTAAATTGCTCTCACGCCTAAAAAAGGGCTCTCTATGATTTTATTATCTCTTTCAAAATAGAATGCTGTTGAACTTAATTGAGTTTTTAAAATAAAAAGGGCCCTCAATGATTTTATTATCTTTTAAAATAAAATCCAGACATTATTTTGTTTTTATAAATGATTACAAATTTGTAATCTGCTCTAAAGGAATCCTTTTAATTCGGCGGACCTCCATGCTCACTCTGGCTTATTAAACGGGTTCAGCGCCTCATAGGCCACGATGCAGTGGGGCACGAGGCGAATTAAATTGCTTTCACGCCTTATTGAGCTTTCCAAATGAAAAAGGCTCTCAATTATTTAATTACCTCTTCCAAAATAGAAGCCAGCCTTTCTTATATTTTTATAAATGTTTAAAACTCTGTAATCTAATCTAAAGGAGATTCTTTCAATCCGGTGACCTCCCGGCTCGCTCTGACTTTTCAACGTGGTTCAGTGCCTCACATGCCACGATGCAGTGAGGCACAAGCTGAATGAAACCGCTCTCAAGTCTTATTGAGCTTTTCAAATGAAAAGGGCTCACAATTATTTTATTGTCTCTTTCAAAATAGAATCCAGCCTTTCTTCTATTTGTATAAAAGATTAAAAATCTGTAATCTACTCTAAATGAGATCCTTTTAATCCGTCCGATCTTCCGGCTTACTCGGTCTTTTTAACGTGGTTAAGCGCCTCACAGGCCACGATGCAGTGAGGCATAGCTGAATGAAATTTCTCTCAAGAATAATTGAGATTTATAAATTAAAATAGTTCCCAATGATTTTATTATCGCTCTTAAGATAGAATTCAGTCTTTCATCTATTTTTATAAATTGTTGAAGATCTTTTCTCTACTTTAAAGGAGAAACTCCTAATCCGTCGGACCTTCCAGCTTGCTGTGACTTCTCTGTGACTTCTCAACGCCTCACAGGCCACGATCAGTGAGGCACCAGCTGAATGAAATTTCTCTCGAGAATAATTGAGCTTTATAAATGAAAATGGTTCTCAATGATTTTATTATCACTCTTAAAATAGAATTCAGACTTTCTTCTATTTGTGTAAATGATTAAAAATCTGTAATCTACTCGAAGAGATCCTTTTATTTCGTCCGGCCTTTCTGCTCACTCTGACTTTTCAACGTGGTTCAGCGCCTCATAGGCCACAATGCAGTGAGGCACAAGGTGGATTAAATTGCTCTCAAACTTAAAAATGGGCTCTCAATGATTTTATTATCTCTCTGAAAATAAAGTGCTGTTAAGGTCAATTGAACTTTTCAAATGAAAAGAGCCGTCAATGATTTTATTATCTCTTAAAATAAAATCCACAAATTTTTCTATTTTTATAAATGACTACAAATTTGCAATCTACTCTAAAGGACATCCTTTCAAGTCGACGGACCTCCCGACTCACTCTGCCGTTTTAACGTGGTTAGGCGCCTCACAGGCCACGATGCAGTGAGGCACGAGCTGAATGAAATTTCTCTCAAAAATAATTGAGCTTCACAAATATAAATGTTTCTCAATGATTTTATTATCACTCTTAAAATAGAATTCAGACTTTCTTCTATTTTTATAAATTATTAAAGATCTGTTCTCTACTCTAAAGAAGAGCCTCTTAATCCGTCGGACCTTCCAGCTTACTGTGACTTCTGAACGTTGTTCAGCGCCTCACAGTTCACGATGCAATGAGGCACGAGCTGAATAAAATTGCTATCAAGCTTAAAAAAGGCTCTAAATGGTTGTAGCTCTCTCTAAATATAATCCAGACCTTCTTCCATTTTCATAAATGATTACAAATCTGAAATCTACTCTAAAGGGTATCGTTTTAATCCGGTGGACCTCCCAAATCACTCTGACTATGTATCGCAGGTAGTGAGGCACGAGATGAGTGAAATTTCTCTCAAGCATAATTCAGCTTTTCAAATGGAAATGGCTCTTAATGATTTCATTAAGTCTCTTAGAATAGAATTAAGTCTTTCTCATAATTTTATAAATTATTGAAGTCTATAATCTACTCTAAAGGTCATCCTTTTAATTCGGTGACTTCCCGGCTCGCTCTGACTTTTCAACGTGGTTCAGTGCCTCACAGGCCACGATGCAGTGAGGCACAAGCTGACTGAAACCGCTCTCAAGTCTTATTTAGCTTTTCAAATGAAAAGGGCTCACAATTATTTTATTATCTCTTTCGAAATAGAATCATGCCTTTCTTCTATTTATATTAAAGATTACAAATCTATAATCTACTCTAAAGGAGATCCTTTTAATCCGCCGGACCGTTCGAATCACTCTGACTTTTCAACGTAGTTCAGCGCCTCACAGACCACAATGCAGTGAGGCACGAACTAAATGAAATTGCTATCCAGCTAAAAAAAAAAGGCTCTCGATATTTTTATTATCTCTCTTAAAATAAAATCAAGACATTCTTCGATTTTTATTAACGATTACGATTCAGAAAATACGTTCAGACTAGAATAATATGAAACATAAACTCAAAACAAGTCAAATTGTGCAACAGCTTTGCCAAAAACCTTTAAGAGAATTATTTTTTAAACAAATCTTGGAAATTCTATTAAAATCTCTTAAATCTTATGAAATTCCTGTCATTGCCCCTTGAAACATTTAAAAATCACTTTAAGTCTTTATAATCTATTGAAATCCAACAAAATCAACAAAATCTTATAAAAACGGTAAAATCCTTTAATCATCCCTCGGAATCTTCTAAAGTAACCTAAAACCTTATGGGACTTATAAAATATTTCTAAATCTCCCGAAATTCTAGTAAATTCTTTAAAATAACATGCATTTCTTTTAATCCCTTAAAATCATTTAAATCCTCGGAAATTCCTTGAAGTTCTAAAAATTTCTTGAAAATTCCATGAAATCTTTTGAATTACCTTAAAATCTTTGTAATTTTGTGAAATTCCTTAATAATAGCGAATAAATGTTTTAATATATTATTACAACATTACAAAATCTCTTAAATTTACTTAAAAACACTTGAAAAGCGCATGCATTTTTTAAGCCCTTCAAAACATTAAAATCCTTAGATATTCCTTAAAATTTATTTAATGTTTAAAATTTTGTTTGGAATCTGTTAAACTATTCTAAAATAGTTAAAATCTTTTTAAATGCCTTGAAATGTGTTTAATCTTTTGAAAATTTTTGAAAAAAAAAATATTTGAAGCCTCACGAAATACTTTGAAATTTTTTTAAAATCCGTTGAAATTCCTTAAAAATCAATTCTAATATTTAGAAATCTTTAAAATCCCTCGAAATTGTTTCTAATGCCTTAAAATCTTATAAATCCTTCAAAATATTTTTAAATACAATTTTTTGCAATTTAGAGAAACATTATCACATTTATAGAACATTTTTATATATGTTGAAATCCGTTAAAAATCTTCTTAAATTTCATAAAAATCCACTGAAATTTTTGACATACTCTGGAGTTTATTGGAACCACTAAAAATACTCTAATACCTATTAACTCCTATGAAATCTTTGAAAGTTCGTATGAATAAATTAAGGAAACTCTTTGGAATCCCATAAACAATTTCTTAAAATTCCTTAAAATCTTTGAAATAATACCAAATCCCTTAATTAATTCTCGTAAAATTCCCTAAACCGCTTTGAAATATTTTAAATGTTTTAAAATTTCTTAAAAAGTTTGAAAGCTTTGAAAATTCCTTAAAATCCAAGCTAATCCAAGGTAATCCACTTGCCACCCAGAGTAATCCAGTTCCAATTTTCCATTTTTTATTGTTAATTTATAATTTTAATTAAAAAATTCAACTTCTTTATTAAAAAGTCATTCCTTTGGCCCAAAGTTCATTATAATTCGGAATAATATTGAATATTGATATAATTAATTTTCTGCCCAAACTACTAAAGCCGTATCTTTTGACTCCACTGACTTTCTTATCAAACAATTACGAGATTACTTTTTCCTTATATTTAATGTTTACTTTCAGGGGTTCCTTAATTTTTTAGTAATAATTTCAGTATTAAATATCTCTGTTTAAATTGCACAAAAATCGTATAATTAATTAACTGTGTGGAATTTTTCATACAAATGTAAATATATTTAATTTTCTTATTAATACTAATATTTTGCCTCAGAGTTTTTTAATGAAAAAATTTATTTAACTCTTTCAGGGAAAGTTACTACATTCGATTCAAGCAATCTTATGTACTATTTATTGTCTTTCTATTTTCATTATTTCTATCCATTCATGACACTCTCTTACGATCATATGTGTGTGTCTTCGACAGAGTGTGACCTCTGTCCTTCTGAGATAGCCTTTTTCAGATAAGCAGTATTCATTGTAATGGGTGTCAAAAAGCAAAACTGACCGAATTATTCGACAAATTAAATTTGAAATTAGATTTTGGTTGAAAAAATGGGGGGGGGGGCAACTCTGGTAATCCGCCTGACTGCTCGGTTACCCGAACTAGTAATTCGTTCTAATCCGGGGAATCCGGGGCAATGCGACGTAATCCACTTGTAATCCAAAGTTATCCACTTGTAATCGAGAGTAATCCACTTGTAATACAAAGTAATCCACTTGTAATCCAAAGTAATCCACTTTTAATCCAAAGTAATCCACTTGTAATCCAAAATACTCCACTTGTAATACAAAGTAATCCAGTTCTAATCCAGCGTAATCCACTTCTGATTTAGAGTAATCCAGTTCTAATCTAGCGTAATCCTCTTTTAATCCAAAGTAATTCACTTGTAAATAAAAGCAATTGTGTTCTTATCTGAAATAATCCAGTTCTCATCCGGCGTGATCCACTTGTAAACCGGATTAATACACTAGTAATCCAAAGTAATCCACTTGTAATACAAAGTAATCCACTTGTAATACAAAGTAATCCACTTTTAATACAAAGTAATCCACTTGCATTACAAAGTAATCCACTTGTAATACAAAGTTATCCACTTTTAATACAAAGTAATCCAGTTCTAATCCAGCGTAATCCACTTGTGATTCGGAGTAATCCAGTTCTAATCTAGCGTAATCCTCTTTTAATCCAAAGTAATTCACTTGTAAATAATAGTAATTGTGTTCTAATCTCAAGTAATCCAGTTCTAATCCGGCGTGATCCACTTGTCAACCGGAGTAATCCACTTGTAATTCAGAGTAATAAAGTTTCTAATCTGGAGTAATCCAGTTTCTATCCGAGGTAATCCCTTTGTAATCCGGTTTAATTTAAGTATTTTGGAGTTATCCCAGTATTCTGAAATAATACTCTTGTGATTCGGAGTAATCCACTTGTAATCCAAGGTAGGCCACTTAAAATCTGGCGTAATCTTGTACTAATTCAGCATAATCCACTTGTGACTCAGAGTAATCCCAGTATCTCTAATTAATACTCTTGTAATCCAAAGTAATCCTCTTTTAATCCAAATTAATTCACTTGTAAATAAAAGTAATCATGTTCTAATCTGAAGTAATCCAGTTCCAATCTGGTGTTATTGATTTGTAATCCAAATTAATTTAATTCTAATCTTGAGTAATCCAGTTGTAATCCAGCGTGATCCACTTGTTACTCGGAGTAATCCACTTGTAATTCAGAGTAATAATGTTTCTGATCTGGAGTAATCCACTTCTTACCCGGGGTAATCCACTTGTAATCCGGTTAATTTAAGTATTTCGAAGTAACCCCAGTATTCTCAAAAAACACTCTTGTAATAAGCACTAATCCACTTGTAATCCAAGGTAGACCACTTGAAATCTGGCATAATCCACTTGTAGTCCGGAATAATTCAATCAATTTGGAGTGATCCCAGTATTCCGAAGAAAAATACTTGTGGCACGGAGTAATACACATGTAACCAAGAGTAATCCAGTTCTTATCCGGCGTAATCCACTTGTGATTCGGAGTAATCCCAGTATCACAAATTAATACTCTTGTAATCCGAAGTAGTCATCTTTTAATCAAAAGTAATTCACTTGTAAATAAAAGTAATCGTGTTCTAATCTGAAGTAATCGAGTTCCAATCCGGCGTAATTCACTTGTAATCCAAATTAATTGAATTCTAATCTGGAGTAATCCAGTTGTAATCCGTCTTGATCCACTTGTAATACAGAGTAATTCAAGTAATTCGGAGTAATCGACTTGTAATCTGGACTAATTCAATCAATTCGGTAATACACTTGTAACCAAGATTAATCCCGTTCTAAACTGGAGTAATCCAGTTATTATATAAATACACTTGTAATCCGGAGTGATACACTTGTAATCTAAAGTAATCCATTTTTACTCTGGCGTAATTCACTTGTAATCCGAGCTAATTCAATCAGTTCAGAGTCATACCAGTATTCCGAAGAAAAATTACTTGTCGCACGGAGTAATACACTTGTAACCATGAGTAATCCAGTTCTTACCCGGCGTAATCCATTTGTAATTCGGTTTAATTTAGGTATTTCGGAGTAATCCCAGTATTCTGAAATAATACTCTTGTAATTCGGAGTAATCCACTTGTATTCCAAGGTAGGCCACTTAAAGTCTGGCGTAATCCACTTGTAATCAGGGGTAATTCAATAAATTCGGTAATACAATTGTAACCAAGAGTAACCCTGTTCTCGACTGGAGTAATCCAGTTGTAATATAAATGCATATGTAATCCGGAGTAATACACTTGTAATCTAAAGTAATCCGCTTATAATCTGATGTAATTTACTCTAAATCCTACGAAATCCCCTTTTTACTCTAAATAATCCTAGTATTCCGAAGTGATACACTCGTACTCCAAAGTAATCCACTTGTAATCCTAGGCAATCGCCTTGTAATCCAGTATAATCTTAGGCAATGCACTCCTAACCCTCGATAATACGCTTGTTCTAAACTTAAGTAATCCAGTTATAATATGAATGCACATGTAATCCGGAGTAATACACTTGTAATCTAAAGTAATCGACTTGTAATCTGGAGTAATCCACTCTAAATCCTACGAAATCCACTTTTTATTCTAAATAATCCTAGTATTACAAAGTAATATACTTGTAATCCAAAGTAATCCACTTGTAATCCTCGGCAATCGCCTTGTAATCCAGTATAATCTTAGGCAATGCACTCTTAACCCTCGATAATACGCCTGTTCTAAACTGGAGTAATCTAGTTATAATATAAATACACTTGTAATCCGGAGTAATTACACTTGTAATCTAAAGTAATCCACTTGTAATCTGGAGTAATCCACTTTAAATCCTATGAAACCCACTTTTTATCCTAAATAATCTTACTATTCCGAAGTAATCTTCTTTTAATCCTAAGTAATTCACTTGTAAATAAAAGAAATCGTGTTCTAATCTGAAATAATCTAGTTCCAATCCAGCGTAATTCACTTGTAATCCGGGGTAATTCAAGTAATTAGGTGTAATCCCAGTATTCCGAAGTAATGCACTAGTAAAACGGAGTAATCTAATTATAATTCAGTCGAATGTTCAACCCGAGTATATGAAATTTCAACAAAAACGTGAATTTTCCACAAAACAGTGAATTTTCATCAAAACAGTGAATTTTTTACCAAAAATGAAATAGTTGAATTTTTAATTTAAAACAAGAAAAAAATTTCTACCAAATAGTTACATTTTTAAGTTATAAAAAGAATTTTCTACAAAAAGCTGAATTTTCAACCCGAGGATATGAATTACAAAAATGTAAATTTTCAAGCAATCAATTGAATTTTCAACATAATAGTTCAGTTTTCAGTAAAAAAAAATTGTAACTGTAAAAAAAAAAGAATTTTTAACATAATACATAAAATTTCAACCAAATAGCAGAATTGTTATTAAAAAATATAAATGTTCAACCAAAAATGGAATAGTCAAATTTTTAGTTGAAAAAAATTAATTTTCAACTAAAACAATTGAATTTTCTACCAAATAGTTAAATTTTCAAGTTAAAAAAAAACGAATTTTCTACAAAACAGTTGAATTTTCAATCCGAGGATATAAATTTTCAACGAAAACGTGAATTTTCCACCAAAAATGGAATAATTAAATTTTTAATTGAAAAAAATGAGTTTCTAACTAAAACGATTGAATTTTCTACCAAATAGTTTCATTTTCGAGCTAAAAATATGAATTATCTACAAAACAGTTGAATTTTCTACCCAAGGATATAAATTTTCAACAAAAAAGACAAATTTTCAACAAAATACATAAAATTTCAACCAAATATCTGAATTGTTAATTAAAAAATATAAATTTTCAATCAAAAATGAAATAGTCAAATTTTTAGTTAAAAAAATTCATTTTCAACGAAAAAAATTGAATTTTTTACCAAATAGTTAAATTTTTACGTTAAAAAGACAAATTTTTTAAAAAACAGTTGAATTTTCAACAAAAAAGAGAATCTTCTACTAAAAGTGGAATAGTTTAATTTTTAATTTAAAAAAATTAGTTTTCAACAAAAAAATTAAAGTTTCTACCAAATAGTTAAATTTTCAAGTTGAAAAGAAGAATTTTCTACAAAACAGTCGAATTTTCAACCCTAGGATATGAATTTTCAGTAAATTTTCAACAAAAAATGGAATAGTAAAATTTTTAATTAAAAAAAAAAGCGATTTTTCAACCAAAACTATTGAATTTTCTACCGAATAGTAAAATTTGCAGTAAAAAAATTAATTGTTAACTAAAAAAAAAACGAATTTTTAACTCAAATTATTCATCTTTAACCAAAAATACATACATTTTCAACCAAATAGTAATAATTTCCAACGGAGAGGATTAATTTTCTACAAAAAAGAAAAAACAAATTTTCAACAAAATATATCAAATTTCAACCAAATAGCTGAATAGTTAACTAAAAAATATAAATTTTCAACCAAAAATGGAATAGTCAAAATTTCAGTTTGAAAATTAAATTTTAACCAAAACAATTAAATTTTCTACAAAACAGTTGAATTTTCAACTTCAGGATATGAATTTTCAACGAAAAAGTGAATTTTTAAGCAATCAGTTGAATTTTCAACATAATAGTTTAATTTTCAGTAGAAAAATTAATTTTTATTTAAAAAAAAAAACGAATTTTCAAGAAAGTAGTTCAACTTTCAATCACAGAGTTGAATTTTTTACCTGAAAAGAGGAATTAAGAAGAATGTAATAGTTGATATTTCAATAAAACAACATTTTAATTTTAAATCAAAAGCAGTCTAATTTTTAACCAAAAACAATGGATTTTTTAGCAAAAAAGACGAATTTCCAACCAAATATTCCAATTTTTAACCAAGACGTATGATTCTCCACTAAAAATACGAATTTGTAATAAAATACCCGAATTATAAATAAAATATTTGTATTTCCTACTTAAAAAGATACATTTTCAACCTAAAATGGAAAAAAGATTTTCGAAAATTGATGAAATATTTGAACATTTTTTCAAAGCTTCTTCAAGTCTTAAATTTTTTAAACTTGCTCAAATTTTTCCTAAAATTGGTAAAATACTGTAAAAAGAACTATTTTCTTTCAAAATTTCTAGATTCTTTTTCGACACGTCTGAAATCTTCCAAAATTTTACTGAATTTTCTGAAGAATTTTAGGAAAATTAAATTTATTTAACATTAAAAAGAAACTGATAATATTTTTCTGAAATCTAATTTAAGCTCGAATTCAGGTGTTTAAAAACTCTTAACAAATAAATAGTTAATCGAAATTTATATTATAAATTATTATAATATTATTCTTATTTGAAAATTCTTTTTACCCTCAAATTGAAAAACTATATATATTTTTTAAACGAACAATTAAATAAGTCACGAAAAACTATTTTGTAGAAATTAAAAAAGTCTTTCTATTTTTATCGAATTGAAAAATTGAAACCAAATTAATTAATTGTAAAATCTCTTCTGTAATTGCAGTGCCACGTTGATGGTAGTAGGAAAAAATAGCCTAATGTTCCCAAATATATTCTACGGGTCAAGGGTCAAATAAGAGAATTAATTATTTTGCTGCTTTAACTTTTTAACTCGTGTCAATTCGAAGAGCGAGTTGAGTACATTGTATAATGTGTGGCCCAAACTAAAAATTCCTTCTAAATTTAATGGAATCTTATGCGATGTCGTAACTTTAACCTCTGCAACAAACAATATGGGTCAATAATTCAAGCAATCAGATCGTGAGAATTTTTAAATCGCTTGGGAGAATAATAATTAATTATACAATCTTGGGTGTATTGCCTCTAGTAAATAGTTAGGAGATTTGATTTAATCAAGCCTTGTTAAAAATTCGTTTGTTATTTGTTGAAAATTGACTTTTTTTAATTGAAAATTTAACTTTTCCATTTTTGGTTGAAAATGTATCTTTTTTAGTTGAAAATCCTACTATTTTATTAAACATTTTAGGTGAAAAATTCAACTCTTTAGTTTAAAGTTGAACTATTTTCTTAAAAAGTAATTTTTTTTCATAATTTGAACTAATTTGGTTGAAAATTCGTTTTTTAAATTAGTTTTTTCAACTGAACGTTTAACTATTTGGTTAAAAATTCAACTGTTCGATTAAAAATTCATTTTTTAACTGAAAATTTAACTATTCCATTTCTGGTTAATTTTTTTGTATTTTGAACTAATTTGGTTAAAAATTCGTTTTTTTAACTGAACGTTTAACTATTTGGTTAAAAATTCAACTGTTTGATTAAAAATTCATTTTTTAACTGAAAATTTAACTATTCCATTTTTGGTTAATTTTTTTTGTATTTTGAACTAATTTGGTTGAAAATTCGTTTTTTTAACTGAACGTTTAACTATTTGGTTAAAAATTCAACTGTTTGATTAAAAATTCATTTTTTAACTGAAAATTTAACTATTCCATTTTTGGTTAATTTTTTTTGTATTTTGAACTAATTTGGTTGAAAATTCGTTTTTTTAACTGAACGTTTAACTATTTGGTTAAAAATTCAACTGTTTGATTAAAAATTCATTTTTTAACCTACTGTACAGCACAGTGGGTGCAAGTACAGAGTTATATACTGCAATTTCAACTTTGTCATATTTGTACTTCTTGTTATAGCTGCTTATGAAACCCTAAAAATGAAGAGTTACTCTAAATTTGTATTCCGTATCAAAAATTGTTTTTCTTGTTAATCCGAAAAACTAGATTGACGATGATTTGAGTATAAATGGTCGTTTACAAAGCCAGAGAATGCATGTGTTTAACGGCATGCCAGGCAAAGATCTAATGTCTCAGACGTGATATCTGACTCTACTTGGTATGGTTACTGTCTCAAGTTAGCTAATTTCGCTTAGACCGTTGCCATTCCACATCTACATCCGTGTTTGAAACACTACTTGAGCGTATATGTTCAAAGTGTCTAGAAACTAGAGGTAGTTTCTAGTTCTAGTTATTTCTCTAGTGATGTTCCGGGCGGGCATCCTTATCAGGACTCCAAGCTATAGGCTAGATTGGCACGGCAAATGTTTCGCTTCCGCGAACCTCGTAGTCGCTAGCTCCTTAATTCGCCATTTCGTTATATCATATCTTTGCTGCTTTTTCCAAAGAAAATTCGATCTCGAGTTTTTAATGGATCTATAGCACGGTGTGCCTTTTTCGATTTTCTTTTTGAAGATGTTAATCAACATATTTTAATGAAAATAAGTTAAATGTGCAATTTTATTGGCTCAAACCATTCAGTTTGGCATCCAAAAAAGGGCTACAGATGCTGAACATCTTACGTGAACTGAAAAGCTTGAATGTTTTTGAAAAATGGTGAAAACAGTGGGGAAAAATCAGTTTTTTGAAAATTGCTTTGTTCCAGTTCATCTTATGTTCCGAACACCCCAACAAGAATTAAAGGGCTTGAAATTTTCTGCAAGATGAATAAAAATCATATGCTCTATCTCTAAAAGCCTGGGAGTTATAGTCATAAGAAGTCGATTTTGATTTCAATGAAAAAAATAGTTCTGGGGAAATAACTTATTTCCTATGCATATCTGGTAAAATTGCCAAATGATAATTTAGAGAAGACCTAATTTTGAGTAGATCTAAAAAAAAATGTTGCTCTAGCTCTAATGGAACCAAAATTATGGCCTCTTGAATATGACCCTTTTTATGAAATTTTGTTCAACATCAATTTTTTAAATAAAATTTATCGTTTTCCAAAAGAACTCATTTCCCGAGCATTTCAGAAGAAAGTTGCCACCAGATAGGTTAAGAAGGACCTAATTTTCATCAAATCTAAAAAAAATAATGCTCTTGTATTATTTGTTAAAAAAATAATGATTAACATAATTTCATTACAAAAGGATCATATTCAGAAGGTCATAATTTTGGTTCTATTATAGCTAGAGCATTGTTTTTTTTTATAGATCTACGTAAAATTAAGTCCTTTTTAAATAACTTACTGGCAACTTTCATCTAAAACGCTGAAAAAATGAGTTATTTTGAAAAACGAGAAATTTTATTTATAAAATTGATGTTAAACATTTCATAAAAAAGGGTCATATTCAAAAGGCCATAATTTTGGTTCTATTAGAGCTAGAGCAATGATTTTTTTTAGATCTACTCAAAATTAAATATTCTTCAACTAATTATTCGGAAATTTTTACCAGATATCCATAGGAAATAAGTTATTTTCCCAAAACTATATATATATTTTTTTCATTCAAATTATAGGCTTAAAATCGACTTCTTAGGACCATAACTCCCAAACTTTTAGAGATAGAGCATTCGATTTTTTTTTCATTTTACAGACCATTGTAAGCATTTTAATTATTGTGAAGGTGTTTGGAACATAGGATGAACTGGAAGAAGGCAATTTTCAAAAAACTGATTTTATTCCACTTTTTTCACAATTTTTCAAAAATATTAAAGGGTTTCAGTTTTCATAAGATGTTCAGCACCTGCAGCCCTTTTTTGGGTTCCAAAACTAATGGTTTTAGCCAATTAAATTCCGCGTTGAACTTATTTTTATTAAAATATGTTGATTAGCCTCTTCAAAAAAAAAAGAGTTTTCTCGAAAAGGGCCCAAGCTGAGTCTTCAAGCAACGAAAACGATTTTTCAGAATAAAGTTGAATTGTCAACACGAAAAATTGAATTTTCGAAAATAAAGTTCATTTTTAGCAAGAGAGGTGAATTTTTAATATAAAAGGACGAATTTTCAATAAAACGGTTGAATTTTCGTCCAAAAAAGTTGACTAAAAAATGGTTGTATTTTTAAGATAATAATTAAAATATCAACCAAAAATTTAATCTTTTTTCTAAATAGCTAAATTTTCAACTAAGAAGATTCATTTTCCACTAGAAGACTGATTTTCAACAAAATAAAAGAATTTTCAACTAAATAGTTGAATTTTCAATTATAAAACAGACGTTTTCAACCATTTGAATTCCAAGAAAAAAGAAAAATATTCTATTCTAGCCAAAAAGTCAAATTTTTTTGAAAACAGTTGACTTTTAAACTAGAATAGAAGAATGTTCAATAAGAAAATTAATTTTTAACAAAAAAAGATTTTTTTTAATGAAATAGTTGAATTTTCAACTAAAACATAAAATTTAACAAAAATGGAATCGTTAAATTTTGAATTTAATTATTCCTTTTTTGGACTATTTTC
>JAABKJ010007545.1:145541698-145632236 GCA_011634705.1 Andricus grossulariae | reverse complement strand
ATCGTTACATTTTAAATTTAATTTAAATAATAAAATAATAAAATTTAATTTCGTAGAAAATCCACGTATTTTTTTAAATTCGCCTATTCGGATAAAAAATCAATTTTGTTTTCGATAATTTGTCATTTTAGTTGTGGACTCAACTATTTCCTTAAAAATTATCCATTTTCAGTTGAATTATACTGGATGAAAATACGTTTTTTAAATTTTCAGATAAAAAAAAACGAATTTCCAAAATAACAGTTCAATTTTCTACGTAAATAGTTTAATTTTTAGCAAAAAAGTTTAAAAGTACACTAAATAGTTTAATTTTCTACCAAATTTTCTATTTTCAACCAAAAAGTTGAATTTTCAACTAAAATAATAAATCTTCAACTTAAAAAATTTAATTTTCTACAAAATAGTTAAATTTTAAACTAAGCAGTTGATTTTTTCATCTCAAAAAAATTACGTCATTATGTTATGTTATTATGTTAGGTTATTATTGTATGTTATTTTGTTATGTTATTATGTTATGTTATTATGTTATGTTATTATGTTATGTTATTGTGATATGTTATTATGTTATGTTATTGTGTTATGTTATTATGTTATATTATTATGTTATGTTATTATGTTATTATGTTATGTTTTTATGTTATGTTATAATGTTATGTAATTATGTTATGTTATCATGTTATGGGATTATGTTATGTTATAATTTTAAACATATACATGCATTTTCAAGCAAAAAGATAAATTCTCAAAACAGAAATTTTATTCAAAATATTGAATTTTTGAGCCAAAAAAATGAGATTTATACAAAACAGTTGAATTATCAACTAAACAACTTAATTTTCAACCAAAAAGGTAAATTTTCAAGCAAGAAGATTTATTTTCTACTAAAGAAGACGAATTCACAACAAAAATAAATAAATAAAATAAAAATAAAAAAATAAATTCAAAAAAATAATTGTAATGAATGAAAATATATATATATATATATATATATATATGAAAAATAAAAATAAAAAAATAATTCAAAAAATAAAAAAATAAATTTCTAACAATATAGTTGAATTTGCCACCAAGAAGATTAATTTTCTATCAAAGAAGACGAGTTTTCCAAAAATTAACTGAATTTTTAACCAAACAGTTGAGTTTTTTAACTAATAAGATCAATTTGTAACAAGAAATGGAACGGGTCTGTTTTTATTTAAAAAAATTAATTTTCATTGTTGAAAAACCATTTTTCTACAAACAGGTGAATTTTCGACCAAAGAAGATGATTCTAACAAAATCGTTGTATTTTCAAGAAAATAATAATTATGCTATCAACCAAATATTAAAAATTTTGTCCTAATAGCTACATTGTTAACCAAGAAGATTCATTTTCTACTAGAAGACGAATTTTCAACAAAATGAAAGAATTTTTAACCAAATAGTTGTATTTGCAACTAAAAAATAAATAACCAAAAAATGAAATCGGTATATTTCCAATTTAACTATTCCATTCTTGGTTCAAAATTTAGCCAATATCAGTTGAGATCTCAACTATTTGGTAGAAAATCCACGTATTTTGTAGAAAATTCTTCTATTCGGGTAGAAAATCTAACTTGTTTTTAAAAATGTATCATTTGATTTGAGGATTCAACTATTTTTTCAAAAATTATTTATTTTTAGTAGAATTAAATTGTTTAAGAATTCGTTTTTCAAATCTTCAGATAAAAAAAAGAATTTTCACCAAAAAAAAATCAACGAATTTCCAATAAAATAGTTTAATTTTCTACTAAATTAGTAGATTTTTTAACAAAGAAGTTCATTTTCAACTAAATTGTTTAATGTTTTACCAAAATGTTGCATTTTCAAGCCAAGAAGACGAATTTTCTACAAAACAGTTGAATTTTCAACTTAACAATTGAATTTTCAACTAAATAGATAAATTTTCAAACGAGAAGATTTATTTTCTACTAAAAAAGACGAATTTACAGTTGAATTTTTTAACTAAAAAGATCGATTTGTAACAAAAAATAGAACGGGTTTGTTTTTATTGAAAAAATTAATTTTCAGTATATTAAACAGGGGTTTTCTACAAAACAGTAGAATTTTTTACCAAATTGTTGAATTTTCAAGAAAAATAAATAAATTTTCTTTACAAAATAGTTCAATTTTCAACTCGAAAATATGAAGCTTCAAATAAATTTTTTTTTTAATCGAACAGGTAAATTTTCAACCAAATAGTTAAATTTTTAGTTAAAAAAATGAATTTTCAACCCGAAAAAGAAATTTGCAACAAAAAAGTTTGATGTCCAACCAAAGAGAGGAATTTTCTACTAAAATTATGAATCTTAAACCAAAAAATAAATGTATAAGAAAGTAGCTCAATTTTGAACCAAGGAGTTGAATGCAACCATACAAGACGAATTTTCAACAAAACATTTGAATCCTCAAATATAACAGATTTATTTTTAACCAAACTTCAGAATTTTTAAACAAAACAATTGATTCAATACGAAAAAGACGAATTGTTAACAGAATAAATCAATTTCAAAACAAGAGGAATAAAAAAATTAAGTAAAAACAAAAAATTTACCGAAATAAATAAATTTGCATCCAAACAGTTGAATTTTGAACTAAAAAGATAAATTTTTAACAAATAATGAAGTGGTTAACTTTATATTTAAAAAATGGCTCTTCTACCAAAAACATTAATTTTCAACAAAATAGGTAAATTTTCAACCGAAGAAATTAATTTTTAAATAAAATAATGGATCTTAAACTAGAACATTAAAATTTTAACAAAACAGTGCAACTCTCGACCAAATAATAAAATTTTTGACCAAATTGTTAATTTTTCTACCAAATTGATGAATTCTCTACCATTCTATTAAATGTTTTAGCCGAAAATACGAATTTTCTAAAAAGCAGTTAAAAAGAAAAAGATTCTAATTAAATAGTTAAAATTTGAAGTCAAAAAGATATTTTAGACCCGAAAGAAATGAAAAATTGTATGTTTGCAAAACTAAATACTTATTCTTATTAATACATTTTATTGTTCTTATACTAATTTTATGAAGATTGCACGTCTATTCATCTAATAGAGTTTATATTTTATGTATGTTGGAAATTCAAGAAAAAAACCTCATGTATTTTTTTGTTGAACCCTTATTTGTTTATTCATTTATTATTATTTTGTGAATTTATGATTTTAATATTCGATATTAATACTAATATTACTACGTGCTACTAATATTATTAGCTAAATCACAAGTAATATTGTGACAATTATCAATAAAATAACTTTAATATTTTTACATTTAATGTACTAGGTACTACAGTAAGAACCAGATTGCCTGCCCTACTCCTTCTACACTCCCCTACTTCCCCTCCACACCCCTCATTTCCCTCCCCACACTTCAACCTTCGCTTCCTTCCGCTGATCCAACTTCTTTCTTATATACTTTCCCCACTCCTCACTTCCCCTACATGTCACTTCACTTCACCTATCCTCATTTCCTCTAGCTCTAATCTTCGCACTTCCTTGAGTTATGAGTTGCGAGCTGTTAGTTCGGATGTTAAGTAGGGGAAGTTATGAGAAGTAGAGGATGTAAATGGATGGGAAGTGCAGAAAGTGGTAGTAGGGAAGTGGGGCGAGTTGAGCAGGGACGTGAGGGGTGGGGAATTATGGAATGTAGGGGTAGTAGGGAAAGTGAGAAGAGATGAAGTAGAGGAGGGACAAGTAGAGGAAGTGGAGGGGGAGCAAGGGGAGGAATAGTAGCACAAGGGAAGGACAGTTATGAGAAGTAGATAAAGCGAATGGACGGAAAGTAGGAGGAGGGGTACTGGGAAGTGTGGCGAGTAGGGCGAGTAGTATTGGCGAAGTAGGGCAAGGTGAGTGAGAGGTGGGAAATTAGGGAATGCAGGGGTAATAGGGGAAACGACGAGCGGAAACATAGTGGAGGAAAAAGTAGGGAAAGTGAATGGGAAATAAGGAAAGGGATAGTAGCACAATGGAAGGGCAGTTCCGAGAAGTAGATGAAGCGAATGTGCAGAAGTGAGAAGAGATGAAGTAGAGGAGGGACAAGTAGAGGAAGTGAAGAAGGTGTAAGGGGAGGAATAGCAGCACAAGGAAAGGCCAGTTCCGAGAAATAGATGGAGCGAATGGACGGAAAGTAGGTGGAGAAGTACTGGGAAGTGTGGCGAGTAGGGCGAGTAGAATTGGCGAAGTAGGACAAGGTGAGTGAGAGGTTGGAAATCAGGGAATGGAGGGGTAGTAGGGTAAGCTTTAAGAGGAGAAATAGTGGAGGAAAAAGTAGGGAAAGTGAAGGGAGAATAAGGGAAGGGATAGTAGCACAATGGAGGAGATGTAGGGGAATTGATAGGAGGGGAATTATGGGAGGGTAAAAGAAGTTCCCTTCCGCCTTCCCTCTTTTTTCTTTCGTTTTTTCACTTCCGTTGACTGACGAGTGGAATTGCAGCAGAAAATCTTGAAGACGGATTTAAGTTCAAAGAGGATTCGAAAGCAACTTACAATTTCGTTAGCGTATTTAAGATCGTTACCTGATGGAATTTCCACTCGTGAATAAAACCAAGGTTAATAAAACTAAGGTTGATGAAACTCATGTTTATGAAACTAAGATTTATAAGACTAAGGGTAATAAAACTAACGTTTACAAAACACCCGTTTATAAAAATAAGGTTCATAAAACGAATGTTTTATTCGAAATGGGAATCTCGTCGGGAATTACTTTTAACTAAAACTAAGGTTTATAAAACTAAGGTTAATAAAACTAATGTTTATGAAACTAAAATTCAAAAAAGTGCTGTTTATAAAAAATAAGGTTGATAAAACTAAGGTTTATATAGGAAATAGGAATCTCGTCGAGGATCACTCTTTAATAAAACTAAGGTTTATGAAACTAAGGTTTATGAAACTAAGGTTTATAAAACTAAGGTTTATAAAAATAAGATTCATGAAACTAAGATTGATATTGGAAATGGGAATCTCATCAGGAATCACTCTTTAATAAAATTAAGATTTATAAAAATGAGGGTTATAAAACTAACGTTTACAAAACAGCCGTTTATAAAAATAAGGTTCATAAAACTAATGTTTTTATTCGAAATGGGAATCTCGTCGAGAATGACTTTTCGATAAAACAAAGGTTTATAAAACAAAGATTTATAATACTAAGGGTTATAGGACTAACGTTTCCAAAACACCCGTTTATAAAACTAATGTTCATAAAACTAACATTCAAAAAACTGCCGTTTATGAAGAATAAGGTTAATAAAACTAAGGTTTGTATTGGAAATGGGAATCCCATCAGGAACCACTCGTGAATGAAACCAAGCTTTATAAAACTAAGGTTTACAAAAATAAGGTTTATAAAACTAAGATTTATAAAACTGTGGGTTATAACAGTGAAGCTTAAAAAACAGCCGTTTATAAAAACGTGGCTCATGAAACTAATGTTTTTATTCGAAATGGGAACCTCGTCGAGATTCACTCTTTAATAAAACAAACGTTTATAAAACAAACATTTATAAAAATAAGGTTCATGAAACTAAGGTTTATAAAACTAAGGGTTATAAAACTAATGTTTTATAAAAATATGCTTCATAAAACTAAGGTTTATAAATCTAAGGTTTATAAAACTAATGTTAATAAAACAAAGGTTTATGAAACTAAGGTTTATAAAACTACGAATCATAAAACTGAGGATTATAAGACTAACGTTGATAAAAATGGGGGTCATAAAAATAATGATTTATTCGAAATGAGAATCTCGTTGCGAATTATTCTTCAATAAAACTAAGGTTTATAAAACAAAGGTTTTAAAAACGAACGTTTATAAAAATAAGGTTCATAAAACTAATGTTTATAAAACTAAGGGTTATAAAACTAACGTTTACAAAACACCCATTTATACAAATGAGGTTCATCAAACTAATGTTTTATAAAAATAAGGTTCATAAAACAAAGGTTTATGAATCTAAGGTTTATAAATCTAAGGTTTATAAAAGTAAGGTTTATGAAACTGAGGTTTATATAAGTAAGATTTATAAAATTGAGGGTTATAAAACTAACATTTACAAAACAGCCGTTTATAAAAATGAGGTTCATGAAACTAATGTTTTTATTTGAAATGGGAATCTTGTTGAGAATAACTTTTTATTAAAACTAGGGTTTATAAGACAAAGGTTCATAAAACATACGTTTATAAAAATAAGGTTATAAAACTAAGATTCATAAAATTTAGGGTTATAAAACTTTGGTTTATAATACTAACGTTAATAAAACTCAACTTTATGAAACTAATAATTATAAAATTGAGGGTAATAAAAGTGACGTTTACAAAACAGCCGTTTATAAAAATGATGTTCATGTAACTTATGTTTTTATTCGAAATGGGAACCTCGTCTAGAATCACTCTTTAATAAAACAAAAGTCTATAAAACAAACGGTTATAAAACAAACGTTCATCAAACAAGTTTCATAAAACTAAGGTTTATAGAACTAAGGGGTATGAAACTAACGTTTAAGAAAAAACCCATTTATAAAAATAAGGTTTATGAAAATAATGTTCTAATTCGAATTAGGAATCTTGTCGAGAATCACTCTTTGAAAAAATAAGGTTTATAAAACAAATGTTTACAAGAATAAGGTTCATAAAACTAAGGTTTATACATCTAAGGCTTATAAAACAGATGTTTATAAAACTGAGGTTCATAAAACTACGAATTATAAAACTGAGGATTATAAGACTAACATTAATGAAAGTGAGGTTCATAAAATTAATGTTTTTATTCGAAATGGGAATCTCGTCGAGAATCAATCTTTAATAAAACTAAGGTTTATAAAACAAAGGTTTTAAAAACAAATGTTCATAAAAATAAGGTTCATAAAACTAAGGCTTATGAAACTAAGGTTTAGAAAACTAAGGTTTATAAAAATAAGGTTTATAAAAACTAAGAATTATGAAACTGTGGGTTATAAAACTAACGTTTGCAAAACAGCTGTTTATGAAAAACCGGTTCATAAAACTAATGTTTTTATTCGAATCAGGAATCTCGTCGAGAATCACTCTTTTTTAAAACTAAGGTTTATAAAACAAACGTTTATGAAAGTAAGTAAGGTTCATATAACTAAGGTTTATAAACCTAAGGTTTATAAAACTAACGTTCACAAACCACCCGTTTATAAAAATACAGTTGATAAAACTAATGTTTTTATCCGAAATGGGAATCTCGTCGAGGATCGCTCTTTAATAAAACTAAGATTTATGAAACCAAGGATTATAAAACAAACGTTTGTAAAAACAAGGTTCATAAAACTAAGCTTAGTAAAACTAACGTTTATAAAAGTAAGCTTTATAAAACTGAAATTTATAAAACTGAGGGTTATAAAACTAACGTTTACAAAAAACAATTTATAAACAAACTGGTTCATAAAACTAATGTTTTTATTCGAAATGGGAACCTCGTCAAGAAGCACTCTTCAATAAAACAAACGTTTATAAAACTAAGGTTTATGAAACTAAGTTTTATAAAACTAAGGTTTATTAAAATAAGTTTTATAAAACTAAGATTGATAAAACTGTGGGTTATAAAACTAACGTTTACAAAACAGCCATTTATAAAGAAACAGGTTCATAAAACTGATGTTTTTATTTGAAATGGGAATCTCGTCGAGAATCACTCTTAAATAAAACCAAGGTTTATAAAACAAAGATTTATAATACTAAGATGTATAAGACTAACCTTTACAATACACCCGTTTATACAAATAAGGTTCACGAAACTAATGTTTTTATTCGAAATGGGAATCTCGTCGGGAATAACTCTGTACTAAAACTAAGGTTTATAAAACTAAGGTTAATAAAACTATTGTTTATAAAACCAAATTTCACAAAACTTCCGTTTATAGAAAATAAGGTTGATAAAACTAAGCTTTATATTGGAAATGGGAATCTCCTCCAGGATCGCCTTTTAATGAAACTGAGGTTTATGAAACTAATGTTTATAAAAATAAGGTTTATAAAACAAAGATTTATATTGAAAATGGGAATCCCGTCAGGAACCACACGTTAATAAAACCAAGGTTAATAAAACTAAGGTTTATAAAATTAAGGTTCATAACACTAAGGTTTATAAAACTAAGATTTATGAAACTAGGATTTATAAAAGTGAGGGTTATAAAAGTAACGTTTACAAAACAGCCGTTTATAAAAATAAGGTTTATAAAACTAATGTTTTTATTCGAAATGGGAATCTCGTCGGAAACAACTCTTTATCAAAACTAAGGTTTATAAAACCAAGGTTAATAAAACTTATGTTTACAAAACTAAAATTAATAAAACTGCTGATTATGAAAAATAAGGTTGATAAAACTGAGGTTTATATTGGAATGGGCAATCCCATCAGGAATCACTTTTTAATAAAACTAAGGTTCAGGAAACAAAGGTTTATAAAAGAAACGTTTATAAAAATAAGGTTCATTAATCTAAGGTTTATAAAAGTAAGGTTTATAAAATTAACATTCACAAAACAGTTATTTATAAAAATGAGGTTCATAAAACTAATGTTTTTATTCGAAATGGGAACCTCGTCGAGAATCACTCTTTAATAAAACAAACGTTTACAAAACAAACTTTTATAGAAATAAGGTTCATAAAACTGAAGTTTATAAAGCTGAGGGTTATAAAACTAATGTTCACAAAAAGCCCATTTATAAAAAGAAGGTTTATAAAACAAACGTTCATAAAAATAAGGTTCATAAAACTAAGGTTTATAAATCTAGGGCTTATAAAACTAATGTGTATTAAACTAAGGTTTATAAAACTACGAATTATAAAACTGAGGTTTATAAGACTAACGTTTATGAAAGTGAGGTTCATGAAATTAATGTTTTTATTCGAAATTGGAATCTCATCGAGAATCACTCTTTAATAAAACTTATGTTTATAAAACAAAGGTTCTCAGAACGAATGTTTATAAAACTAAGGTTTATAAAACTAAGATTATATTAGTAATAGGAATCCCATCATGTATCACTCTTAACAAAACTGAAATGTATAAAACTAAGGCTCATAAAACTAAGATTTATAAAACTGAGGGTTATAAAACTAACGTTTACAAAACAACCGTTTATAAAAATAAGGTTCATAAAACTAATTTTTTCATTCGAAATGGGAATCTCTTCGGGTGTAATTCTTTATTAAATTTAAGGTTTATAAAACCTTGATTGACGTTTACAAAACAGTCGTTTAAAAAAATTGAGGTTCATAAACCTAATATTTTCATTCGAAATCAGAATCTTGTCAGAAATAAATCTTTACTAAAACTATGGTTTATAAAACTAAGGTCAATAAAACTAATGTTTATAATACTTAAATTCACAAAACTGCCGTTTATCAAAAATAAGGTTGATAAAACTAAGGTTTATATTGGAAATGGGAATTTCGTCGTGGATGACTCTTCAATAAAACTAAGGTTTATGAAACAGAGGTTTATAAAACAAAGTTTTATAAAAGAAACGTTTATGAAAATAAGGATCATGAAACTAAGATTTATAAAACCAAGGTTTATAAAACTGAGAATTATAAAACTCAGGGTTATATAACTAACGTTCGCAAAAAAACCGTTTATAAAAGTGAGGTTCATAACACTAATGTTTTTATTCGAAATAAGGATTTCGTCGAGAATCATTCTTTGATAAAACTGAGGATTATGAAACAAAGGTTTATAAAAACTAAGAATTACAAAACTGTGGGTTATAAAACTAACGTTTGCAAAACAGCTGTTTATAAAAAACAGGTTCATAAAACTAATGTTTTTATTCGAATTAGGAATCTCGTCGAGAATCACTCTTTACTAAAACTAAGGTTTATAGAACTAAGGTTAATAAAGCTAATGTCTATAAAACCAAAATTCACAAAACTGTTGTTTATAAAAAATAAGGTTGATAAAACTAAGGTTTATATTGGAAACGGGAATCCCATAAGGAATCACTCTTTATTAAAACTAAGTTTTATGAAACAAAGGTTTATAAAAGTAAGGTTCATAAAACTAAGGTTTATAAAACTAAGGTTTGTAAAACTAAGTTTTAAAAAACTAAGGTTTATAAAACTGAGGTTTATGAGACTGAGGGTCATAAAATTAACGTTTACAAAAATCCGTTTATAAATATGAGGTTCATTAAACTGAGGTTTTCATTCGAAATGGGAATCTCGTCCAGAATCACTCTTTAATAAAACTGAAGTTTATGAAAGTAAGTTTTATAAAACAAAGGTTTATAAACCAAACTAAGGTTTAAAATGAATTACATTTAACTAAGGTTTATAAGACTAAGATTGATATTGGGAATGGGAATCCCATCAGGAATCACTCTTTAATAAAACTAAGGTTTATAAAACTGAGTTTTTCAAAACTATGGTTTTATTTTCGCATAACCTGAAGAGGTAGCAACTTCGAAATCGTGAAAGCAAATTGCCATGCCCACCTCCCTTGGAAAGGTAATCGTTTTCCATCGTGCTAACCCAGGACCTCTGCCACCCATCGAATCGATATCAGTAAGTGATGGACGTGGATAAAGCAAAATGGATGGAATTGATCTCGTTTCAATCTCCATTTCGATGCTTACACTCACTAGGTCAAATAAGCCAAAAATACTGTTTTTTTTAAATCCTATATTTTTTAATTTCCAAATAATGTTACTTATTGAGCCAAATTCCGCGAAACCTACCAAATTGCATAAAACGGGGCTAAGAGGGAAAGATTGGGGTAAAGCTGGTTAAAAAGTGTTACCTTGTCAAAAATTTATTTTTTTCGGTCAAAGATTCATCTCTTTGGTTGGTTTGGTCAAAATTTGACTATGTTACTGAAAATTCGTTTCACTTTTGGCTGAAAATTAGTTTTTTTTTTTATTTAATTAAAATCTATTCCATTTCTGGATGAAAATTTATTAATTTTTGTTAAATATTGAACTGTTTTGTTCAAAATTCATTTTTTTTCATTCATGTATTTTGTTGACAAATTGTCTTTTTTGGTAGAAAATTAATCTTCTTGGTTGAAAAAACAACTTTTTTTTGAAAATTCAAGTATTTGATTGAATGTTAAACTATTTTTTTGAAAATTCATTTTTTTAGGATCCATCATTTTAAATGAGACTTTATCTCTGTGGCTAAAAATTTAACTATTTCATTAAGAAAATTGTTGTACCTGAGAATTTGTTTTTTTGTCTCAAAATGTAACTATTCCATTTTTTGATGAAAATTGATATTTTAAATTGCAAATCGATATTTTCTAGTTGAAAATTCATGTATTTTGTTGAAAATTCGACTTTTTCGGTTAAATTAACCTGTTTTTGATTTTGAATGGAAGTTGTTTTTGGTCGTAATATTTACTATTACATATTTCGTTGAGAATTAATTTTTTTGTTTGAAAAATCAACTATATGATTTAAAGTTGATCTACTTCATTAAAAATTTTTTTTTGTTCACTCAAATATTTATCAATTTGGTTGAAAATGTAACTATTTGGTCGTAAATTAATTTTTCTTCGAAAATTCATATTTTTGGGTTGGAAAATCAACTTTTTTGTAGAACTATTTGGTTAAAGATTAACATTTAATTGAAAATTCAGCTATTTGGTCGCAAATTAATTTGTTTGTACAAAATTCATATTATTGGTTTGAAAACTCAAGTGTTTCCAGAACTATTCGATTTGAAGATTAATTTTTTTGTTGAAAATTCAAATATTTTGTAAGAAAACTTAAGTCATTCGGTTAAAAATTAAACTAACTGTTTGAAAATTCAACTGTTTTTTTGGAAATTTCGTTTTTTTTTGGTTAAACATTATTTTTTCATCTTGTTTGTTGAAAACTCATATCATTTTGTTTGAGGATTCATTTTCGGATTCAGATTCAGAGGATTCAGATTTGTCGATTTAAGAAAATTTGTTTTTCAGTAGAAAATTAATATTCTTAGTTGCAAATTTAGCTATTCCGTAAAAAAATTCAATTACTTATTTGAAAATTCCTCGTTTTTGTTTTAATTTAACTCTTAATAATTTCAAATAAAAACCTTCTTTGGTTGAAATATTAATTATTACATGTTTTGTTGAGAATTAATTTTTTTTTGGTTAAAAAATCAAATACTTCATTTAAAGTTAAATTAGTTTGTAAAAATTATTTTTTTTGTTGTTGAAAATCGATCGTTGAAGGTCGTATATTAATTTTTGTTTTTGAAAATTCAACTGTTTTGTATAAAATTCCCTTTTTTGATTTTTTTTCCCTGTTTGGAAGAAGATTGAACAATTTGGTTGAAGATTAACTTTATTGTTGAAAATTCATATTTTGGGTTGAAAATTCAACTATTTTGTAAAAAAAAAGTGAATCATTTGTTTGAAAGTGAAACTATTTCTTTGAAAATTTGAATGATTTTTTTTAAAATTCGTTCCTTGGTTTAAAAATTGATTTTTTTTATCTAAAAATTTATTTATTCCATTTCTGATTGAAAATTTATCCTATATACCGTAGAGACTGCCAAATCTTGAGAACGTTTCTAATATGCATACCCAAGAAAGGGTCTCTCGTACCTAATGGTCGTCATGGGAAACATGTTTTCAAATATTCTCGGGTTTTCTCTGGTGACCTCTTAGTCTTCACAACCAACTTTAGAATCATTTCGATCTTTGCCTTTTTTTGCTACCTACCTTTCGAGAAAGGAGACAGCAGCTGGAATAGGGTTTTTGAATATTTAAAAAAATATTTTTTTATGAAATTAAACGAGCAATAAAAATTAAATATAATTACGCAGGGAAAGTTTTTTTTAAATAAGTTTGAATATATTTTTTTAATTTTTCAAAAAAGCACTTTTCAAATTTTTAGCGAGAAAACGCGGCATTTTGATTGGTCCAGCGTCGGAAGTAAACATCAGTCTGATCAGCGCAGTTTATGGGGAATTAATATGGCCGCTAGTGATTGGAGTGAATGTTTTTTAAATGCTGCTAAAAATGAAAAAATTGCTTTTAAATCTTCCAAATTCTTTTTCGACAATTTTCGAAACCTTTAATGTGAATTTGTCACTAAGCGCGCCTCTGCAAATTCTCGCAGACAGTCATGGAGTGTTTCCCTGACTCCTATTCGAATTCTTCGTTTCTGAATCACGCACTTATTCAATTCAAATCTTCGAAAATATGAAGAGTTTTTTTATAACCATTTCATGACTGCATACATTTTTTTGTAATCTTTCTGATAAAAATTCCAAGACTGTTGTTCCTTTACTGTGCTTGAAAACTGCTATGACTTTTTTTAATTTTTCCATGAAAATTTATAACCCCTTCATAGAAAGTATATGAGACTTTATAAAAATGACGGCCCGTCCAAAAGTCCAGCACTATTCTAGGAAATTTTCCAAGACTTATTTTTTCCGTGTACCTACAGTTTTGCATGTAAATAATTGACATAACCAATTTTGTTTTTGTTTAAATGAATAAAGGACGTGCGTTTCACCCAAGAAGGGTACTTTTCTTTTCAAGAACTCTCATGCGTTAAAAGGTACAGATGTAAACGCGTTTCATTGAATATGTCAGTTCTCTTCAAATGCAGTTTTGCAGTTTCTTCATCAGGACAGCAGTATTGTTCATGAATACGAGGTCTGTCCGAAAAGTATTCAACCATGTGGTGTACCGAGAGTAAAAGTTAGTTTTGATCAATGGCGACGATATACCCTTCAAAATACTCCCCTCTGGAAGCCAAAAACTTCTTCCAGCGATCATCCTACTTTCGGAAGCACTCCTTGAAGTCACCTTTCGGAATAGTTAACACCTGCTTTGTCGCATTCTGTTTTATTTCCTCTACATCTTGGAACCGTTTTTCTTTTAGAGGATACTTCAATTTAGAAAACAATCAGAAATCACAGGGAGCCAATTCAGGACTATATGGGGGCTGTGGAAGTTGTATAAGGCCGTGTTTCACCAGAAATTGCTGAATAAGCTGTTACGGACGGGTAGATGCGTTGTCGTGGTGAAGGACCCAGTCACTACTTTTTGGGCTCATCCTCAAATCTCGGCTAAAATTTTCCAACCAATAGTTTGTTGGAATACCGAGGACTTCCTCTATCTCTCTCACGGTTAAACGACTATTTTCATAAATTAACACTCGCACTTTCCGAATCATAACGATGATTTGTGAACATGTGTGGCCAAGGTTTTGGCATAATTTAATGTACACACTTTGTTCGGTGCGTTTCATCATCATGCAATGGGAAGCGTACTCGGTAAGACGTTTACGTAACTGCGTAGACTAGTCGTTTAAAAATTTACAGGCCCATTTCACTTAGTAGCGGGCCTCGCAGACATCCCCCTCAAATTGTAAATTTCTGTTTGTAACAATAACGCAAATAGGTACAAAGTTAAACCACGAGGCTAGATACTTGCCGGACAGACCTCGTACTTCCTTTTTTAAGCTGTCAGCTTGGGTTTATAAACGTATGTTTTGCAACATGTTGGCTTAAACTCATCCAACTGTCAAATTGTACGGAAGCTATCGTTATTATAAATTTCTAGGAGCAATAGATACTTAGTTGCACTCTAAAGTCTGCCTGATGTGATATGATTCACGACTTCGTTTCACAGCCAAGTTTTTAAAGCACAAGTGCAAAATATATTTTCAACTTTAAAATAAACACAATATTAAACTGTTCATCATACTACTATGAGAGAAAGAACGCATTAGATGACAGTGAGACTATTCTTAAGCTTTTAAGAGATGCTAAATAATTTATTATAGAGCTCATTTTACATTTATTTCCCATTTTACGGCTGAGTAATATTTCCGACTTCTCAAAGTTATCAAGTGCGTAAATCATGTGGATATTCTTGTAGTTTTCAAATTGCTCTTTGAGTCGCCATGAAACTGATAATGTCGAATTCTTAGTACTATACTAAAGTGAAGAGCGCATAATTTTACCTTTATTTCAATTAAAGTCATTTTATTTATTAGGTTCGTGTTAATATAGTATAACCGAAAAAAGATATTCAATCTTGACTAAAATGGAATACCGATGTACACATTAAATTAATATAGGATCAGAACACTTATTGATTGCACAAAAATACATTCCCCTTTCGAGTTTCACGCAAATTGGCAAGAGGCCGTAGGCGTCAGGCGTGACTGCACTAAATTACAATAACCGTCGGACCGTCATTTTAATGAATGATAATATTTTCTTTTTTGAATCCTGGATACTGAATTATGGTTAATGAACGCATACTGTTTTAACGCTCATATTAATTATCACCAGTTTCACGCGATGTACGAGTTTGTATGTACGTAAATCGACACTCTTGTGTGGTCTTCCATTAATTTGCAACTTTCAATCTTTGCAAAATTTCGTACATACATCTTACACGGAACTTGATAAATGTCCTATATTTTAAGTTTCTATTGCATTATTGGTTTGTTTATTTGTTGTTTATTATTATTCCTGCATGATATTTCATTGCTCGATAATAGACTTCTTTCTAAGTTCAATTAATACTTTAGAAATGCAAGTTACTCTTTTGTGGAAGCATTGCTAATTAAGGGTATAGAACGAAAATATGATTTTTGTATGACTATTCCCCTAATTTTTATATTCAAAATTCGATATTGAAAATCTAAGAATAAAAACCAAGCGCATATTTTCATATTGCTCAAGCAATATTGAAAGTAAAAAAATGTTGAATAGTAAGTTTTGCTACTAGAAAACTAGTTAGCTCTTGTCCCTTGAAAATGTTTAATTAAAATGTTTGTGACGTCAAAATTTGAGAATTTTTGAAAGATTCGAATTTAAGATGGTACAATTTTAAAAGATTCAACTTTGAAATTGTATGATTTTTAACCATTCAAATGTTAAATTTAACACTTTTGAACGATTCTAATTTGAAATAGTACAACATTGAACGAATTAATTATTTTGATTGATTAAGCATTTTCTAAATAACGGATTAAAATATCGCAAAAAGCAATTAAAATGGTTGAAATACTTAATTCCACTATCATACGCAGAGAAGGGCGAGAAAAGCTTGTAGAACCAGAAACATGTTTCAATTTATAAAAAAAAAGTTTTACGTAGAATGTATCCATAAGAATATTTGAAATTCTATAATTTGAAACAATTAAAATTTGAAAATTAAAACATTTTAAATCAATAGAATTTGAAATGAGACAATTTTAAACGATTCGAATTTTAAAAAGTACAGTTTTGAACAAATAAAATTTGAAATTGTCAACTGTTGAACGATTCGAATATAAAGTTGTACAATTATGGAATATTAGAATCTGAAATTTAAAATTTATTGTATACTTCTGAACCATTCAAATTTGATATCGGACTATTTTCAACGATACCATTGGAAATGGTACATTTTTTAATGATTTAAATTGAAAATTGAATAATTTTTAACCATTTGACTTTGAATTTAGAAATTGTACAATTTTGAACCACTTAAATTTAAAATAGTAAAATTTTGAGGGAATTAATTGAATTGATTGATAAAATTGAATGATTCACTGGATGAATTCAGTCATTTTAAATTTGTTAAGTTCTTTGATGTCACCTGGAATTCTTTTTAATTCCCTTGAAGTTTTTCAATTCACCTAAGATCTGAAATTGTACAATTTTCAACCATTGCAATTTAAAATCTAAAAATTTTAAACGAATACAATTTAAAATTGTACAAATTCGAAAGATTCAAATTTGAAATTGTTCAGTGTTGAACCAATTAAATTTGAAAATGGAGAATTTTGAACTAGTCGAATTTGAAATTGTTCAATGTTGAACCATTAAAATTTGAAACTGGACAATTTTGAACGACTCGAATTTGAAATAGTATAATTCTGAAATAATAGAATTAACAATTACAAATTGTACAATTTTGAACCATTTAAATTTGTAATTGGACAATTTTGAATGATCCGAATTTGAAATTGTACATTTTTTAACGATTCAAATTAAAAATTATATAATCTGGATCCATTTGAATTTGAGATTGTACAATTTTGAAAGATTATAATTTGAAATTGTAAAATTTTGTAAGATTTAAATTTGAAATGGTAAAATTTTAAAAGATTTGAAATAAAAATAGTAAACTTTTGAAAGATAAGAACTGGAAATTGTGCAATTTTAAACGATTCTAATTTGAAATTGTACAACTTTGAAAGATTCAAAATAAAATTGGTACAATTTTAAAAGATTTAAAAGTAAATATAGTAAAATGTTGAAAGAATAATATTAGTCATTGTACAGTTTGGAACGATTCAAATCAGAAATTGTACATTTATGAAAATTTTTGCACGATTCGAATAGGAAGTTGTTCATTTTTTACGATTTGAATTTGAAATTGAACCGTATTGAACGATTCCAATTCAAATGTTTGATCTTTTGAAAGATTCAAATTTGACATTCCACAATTTTGAAAGATTCAAAATTGAAATTGTACAATTTAGAGACATTCAAATTTGAAATTGTTCAATTTTGAACCATTCAAATTCGAAATTGTACAAGTTTGAAAGATTCAAATTTGAAATTGTACAATTTTCAAAGATTTAAAATTGAAATTGTACATTTTTGAACCATTCGAATTCGAAATTGTACAATTCTGAACTAGTTAAATTGGAAATTGTACAATTTTGAACTATTCAAATTTGAAATTGTACACTTCTAAACAATTTTAATTTGAAATTGTATAATTTCAAACCCCTTAAATTTGAAATTGGAAAATTTTGAACGATTCGAAGTTAAAATACTAAAATTCTGAATGAACAAAATTTGAAATTGTGCAATTTTAAAAGATTTGAAATAAAAATAGTAAACTTTTGAAAGATAAGAACTTGAAATTGTGCATTTTTGAACCATTCGAATTCGAAATTGCACAACTCTGAACTAGTTAAATTCGAAATTGTACAATTTTGAACTATTCAAATTTGAAATTGTACACTTATAAACAATTCCAATTTGAAATTGTATAATTTTAAACCACTTCAATTCGAAATTGGACAATTTCGAACGATTCGAAGTTGAAATACTAAAATTCTGAATGAACAAAATTTGAAATTGTGCAATTTTGAATCATTCAAATTTGAAATTGTGAAATGCTGAACGATTCCAATTTGAATTTGTACAATTTTAAAACATTTGAATTTGAAATCGTACAATTTTTTAAGATTCGAAATTGTACAATTTTGAACTTTGTAATTTTCAAATAAATAATTTTTAACCAAATCTACTTGGAACATTGATATTTGACAGTTACAATTCAGTTACAATTTTTGTTTAATTTGAAGACTTTTTAATCAAAATGGCACATTTTCTATCCCTACATTTAAAATTATTGTAAATTCTCTTTTGTTAAAGCTCCTTTGGCTCTAACGAACACATTCTCGCCACGTATCTCGTGCTTCGCACTCGATTGTGTCCAAAATGTGAACTTTTCTCCATTATGTTCAACACTTTTATATCAAATGTATATTACATTTAATTATGTACATCAGCCTGGAATTGCTTATTCAGCTATTGCAAACTAAAGTACAAGATCTATTCATCATGATTAATTTAATATTTGTTTCTTATTTTGCATTACATTTTATTCTCAGCTACCCTGAAAAATGTATCATTTCAATAAATTTATATTATCACAATTCATAACATGTATTGGTATTGAAACATACCTATTTTCATTCTCTTCTTTTTATGATTGAAAAAAAGTGTGCATACTATAAGAAAAAAAACATTCTTGCTATTAAATAATTTATTGAAACTTTTGTCGTTTTTCCATCAATACAATTTGTTTATTTTCAATGCTATTTTTTATAATTTAAATTAAAAATACGCATCCTAGCGTAAAGTGGTTTTGAGAAAACCTTTACATATAATTCAGGCGAAAAATTTTGTTAAATAAAATGTTATTGTGGCTTGCGTCCTTTTCCCAAGAAGGTAATTTTTTTGTTTTTATTATATTTCCATAATAAGAGTTTATAACAAATTGTAGACCTTTTTTAGTTGAACAACTTTTGTCTTTTTATTTGTTTTTTTGCCTCTTATGTCGTTTTTCCAAGAGTTTAATTTTTAAAATTTTAATCTTGTTTTTTTACGACTAAAAGAAAATCTACTTGTTCTATCTAAAAATTATCGAAAACAAATTTTCAGATCCTTTTTGGGTGAACAACATTTGTTTATTAATTTTTTTCGTACCTTGCGTCGTTTCCCGTAAAAAATTTATATTTTTTATTTTTAATGTTATTTTTTACGATTAAAACCAAAACTCCAGGTCTTATCAAAAAGTATTATTGACAAATCTGCAGTTCTTCCTAGCAAAAAGTGATTGATAATAAATTTGTAGATCCTTTTTGGGTGCACAATTTCTGTCATTTCATCTTATTTCTTATCTTATATAGTTTCACCGAAAAATAAAATTTTTCATTTTTCATTATTTTTCGTGAGGTCAAAATTTGAATTCTCGCTTTTCAAGAAAATTCAAAAAGTTGTTGTGATAATCTTTTAGAGTGTTCAAATTGCAACGTTTTTATTTCTTTGACATTTTTTTCCTATCGTGCGTTTGGCTTAAAATGTTCAGTTTCGTTTGTTGTTTGGAATTTTGAAAATGCTATAAGTCCGGTAATTTTCTTTATCGAAAAAAGTCATGGGGATAAATTGTTCGTCTTTTTGTATACTGCTAATAACCTCACATCGAATTTGTGAATCTTGAAAAAAATTGGTCTCAAACATTTTTTAAATGCTCTCACTTTTTGAATTTTTATCCAAAATGGCTGGCTAACGAACTTGACCTTCATTTTAGGATACTTGAAGAGTATTCCAAAGCCCAATCCAATATGTCAATTGTTTCGGATGTTATCGTACTAACAAACTAAAAATCTATATATACTCATGCATACAGACAGACAGACGGACGGCTACATTCGTAAAAACCTTTTTCTCGGATACAGGGGATCTCAAAACATGGACATTTGAGAACGACGGGGGGGGGGGGGGGGCATATTTTAAACAAATCCAATACCTTTTCTGATGAGAATGTAAAAAGAGAGAAAATGAAAACGATCATTTTTGAATAAGTTTGAAAAACTGTAGAATTAAAAAAAATGAATAACTTGGAACACTCCCACTCTTCTCATGACTTTCCGTCTTCCCTCTAGTTACGAAAATAAAGTACTTTCATTCCCCTCTAACCGTTGGTGGTTTGCTGAAACCTATGATTTAACAATAAAGCTAAAAATGTGTAAATTGCTCATAAAAATGATTTGATGTACAGTGTTTATAAAATATGAAAGAGGTATCGTGTATCTTTCTAGAAAATGAGGATTTTCTTAGTGCGCGTGTCGATGAGAAGTGGCGATAAGAAAATTCTGCAAGACACCTAGCAGACGGTTAAACTTTGTTTCTCTGCGTGATATCCACTTTATCGGCACTACTTGCCTGCATAACCTGGGACGTCGGTCGAAACCGGACCCACCGCACGTTAATTCTCTCTAAATTCTTCCTCTCCCTCTCTCTCTTTTCTTGATTTCTCTTTCTCTCTCTTTCTTTATTTCTCTCCACGCCTCTCTTGGTTTGCCGATAGATCAGAGAACGATGGGCGATTAGCGCCGCGTGTGAAAGGGAAAGCGAGCGAGCGAGCGGTCTACTCCGTGGCAGACTGGAGGAGGACGAATCGACCCGGCTTGCCTGACTCAAGTCGACTCTACTTGACTCAGCTCGAATCTACTCTCTCTCCGCATCCACGTAACGTATTCGGTATCCCCACACCCCATCCCATCGCCCACTCTACGATTTACCTGATCATTGTTCATACATTGTTTGCGGAAATCGAGCTAATAAAGCCCCGTAAGGGGTTAGGGCCAGTCGCAAAGCCAAAAAACACGATTTTTCAAAGAATTAAAAAAAAAAGGTTTTATTACTTATTGACAAATGTTCTATAGTTCCAGTAGTAGACATTACAAAAAATTACAGTCATTTTGTAGGGTAAAAATATCGATAAACAAGCAAGTTATAGTTCATCTGCCAGAGGTCCAAAAAAAACTGTTTTACGGTGCGCATTGTAATTCATGACTGGATCATCAGAAACAAAAAATACAACGGAATTAGTTAAAAAACTATATTTCCTTGTACTTGAACGAAGAATTAAGTCAAAATTTTAATTCTCAAGAAAATGGCGGATGTGTAAACATAAAATGTATTGCTTCTGATAATCCAGTCATGAGTTACGGTGCGCACCACTAAACACTTTTTTTTTGTTGGACCTCTGGCAGATTAACTATAACTTGCTTGTTTATCGATATTTTTACCTTAAAATATTACTGTCATTTCTTGTAATGTGTATTATTCGAACTGTAGCACATTTGACAATAAGTAATAAAACCTGTTTAAAAAAAAAATTCTTTAAAAAATGTTTTTTTTTTGGCCTTGTGACTGACCCTAACCCCTTAACTTCCGTCAATAAAAATTAGGGGAAACTACCCTACAGTAGATATTGATTTACACTAGATAATCTTAATTAACTAGAAAACTGGCTGAAAATGTTGATTATTTATGTTACTATAACATTTCAACAAGGGTAATATATTTTCTGACGAGGTTTCATTGAAATTTTATAATTAATTAATGTTTGAGACTGAAAAATTAATTTTTAATCTGAAAAAAAATTCGGCTCTTCATTACACAGGACCATAAAATCTAAACCCTTTCAAGACAGACCAGTCTAGATGAATCTTATATTTTTGGGGTCGCTGAATTCGAATCCGTTGTCCGCTTGGTCCCACCACGTCAGGATGAAGGTCAGTTCAAGATCAAATTTACAAAATGCATCTCTAGCCAATTAGGTCAGGGTACCTGTAAGTTTTCCGGATCGCTGAATTCAAATCTGTTGTCCGCTTGATCCCATCAGGTCAGTGTCAAGGTCAATTCAAGGTCAAACCTACAAAATTAATGGCTTACTAACTAAGTCAGGGTACCTATAGGTTTTCGGAGTCGCTGAATTCTATTATGTTGTCCGTTTGGTCTCATCAGGTCAGGGTCAGGGTCAGTCTAAGGTCAAACTTACAAAATTCATCGATAACCAATTAAGTCAGGGCACCTATAGGTTTTTGGGTTGTTGAATTCAAATCCGTTGTCCATTCGGTTTCATCACGTCAGGTTCAAGGTCAAACGAAACGCCCAACGGATTTGAATTCAGCGACCCCGAAGACCTATAGGTACCCTGACTTAATTGGTAAGCGATGAATTTTGTAAATTTGACCTTGAAGTGACCTTGACTCTGACCTGGTGGGACCAAACGGACAACGGATTAAAATTCAGTGACCCCGAAAACCTATAGGTACCCTGACTTATTTGGTTAGCTATTAACTTGGTAGGTTTGACCTTGAATTTACCTTGACTCTGACCTGATGGGATCAAACGGACAACGGATTTAAATTCATCAACACCGAAAACATATAGGTACCCTGACTTAATTGGTTAGCAATTTATTTTGTAAGTTTGACCTTAAACTGACCTTGACAACGGATTCGAGTTCAGCGACCCCAAAAACCTATAGATACCCTGATTTATTCGGTTAGCGTTGGATTGTATATGTTTGACCTTAAATTGACTTTGACCCTGATCCGATGGGACAAAACGGACAAAGTATTTGGATTCAGCGACCCCAAAACCCATAGGTACCCTGACTTTATTGGTTAACGATGAATTTTGTAAGTTTAACCTTGAACTCACCTTGACCCTGACCTGATGGGACCGAACGGACGACGAATTCGAATTCAGCGACCTCGAAAATATGAGACCCACTTAGTCTGGTCCGTGTCGCAAGGGTTTAGATTTTGTGGTCCTGTGTTATTCATACTTTTTACCTTAATGAAACATTTCTATGGCACGTTTATACATTAGAATCAAATCTTGAAGTTGAATAAACAATATTTATTGATGCAAAGCGTTCTTTCTTCATTATTTATAAATATTTGAGGGCTTTTTATTAGACATCACATTTTCCAATAGCAGATAACCAACAGTAGACAATCCCAAAATTGCGAAAAATTTCGCTGTCAAAATTGGCAGCTCTGTGACTGTCTCGCAGTTGTTTTAATTTAAAGGTTGTCGTTGTTTGTTTATTTTGATTTGTGAAGTTTTTTAATTTAACTTATTTTAAATAATAAACCAAGAAAATAGCGTACATTTTAAGTCAATGAAAAGCACATAAATGTTAGTTTTGTTAATGAGTCAAATGGAAAAGATATCATTTTTAGGATTAAGGTATGTAAAAATTCTGAACTTTTCTGTCAGCAACAGTCATGTTAATCAACCGTACCAATCTCACGAAATATCAGACACAACAAATGTCAAAAATGTAAGCTTTTGTGATTTTTGTAAAATAATCATTGTTTTAACGATTATTAACTCAATAAACTAATTTTAATTGTAAGTATACTGATGATAAATCTTAATTATCGAGAATTTAGTATTCGGTCATGCCTAGGAGCAATACCAGAAACGATTATCTATTGATGGATAGAGGTGTCAAAATCGCACCCTCGACCGGGCCTAATAAAAATGTTTAATACAGCTAATTGTTAAATGCTGTTGGTTTTTTTCCTATCTAATGTAGGGTGGTTTCCCCTACTGGTACTCTGGAGGTTCCTAATGATATGCTAATCTCAGGGTCATGTAGACACTGATCTACAGAGTGGCGAAACCGGCAATCGCACCCCCCCCCCCAGGATTTCTTAACTTAGAGATCGTCCATAAACTACGTTACTAACTTGAAGTGAAGGGGGGGGGGGCACGCCCAAAAACTACGGTTAGTAATAGTTTAGGGACAGGGCTCCAGTGGAAGTATCGTTACGAATTTAGATAACGTTGAGTACGTTTCTTGATGATAAATTTCAAGAAAGTTCGCGACTTTTGCGAAAGATGTCCCTTTAACAGTACAGTTCAACAATAACTTAATAAGTTTGACAATCACTTTTATATTCCAGACTTCACTCTTGCCCATAATCTCCTCTTTTCCTCATTTTTAAGAATATTTGTTTTTTTCCGTTTTAAAGAAATTTCCCCGGTTTCTCGATTTTTCGTTTAAGTTTTGGTTTTGGTTAAAAATTTTACCATTTGCTTGAAAATTTAATTATTTTGTTGAATATGCAACTATTTTGTTAAAAAATCATCTTTTTTGGTCAAAAATTCAAATTAGTTGAAAGTTGAACTATTTTGTTAAAAATTTATCTTTTTTGTTGAAGATTCATCTCTTTGGTTAAAAATTTAACTATTTGGTTGAAAATTGGTCTCTTTATGGTTGAAAGTTAAATGTTAAGAAACTGAAAATTTAACTATTATAGATGTGGTTAAAATTTTTTGTTAGTTAAAAATTCAACTATTTGGATAATAATTTATCATTTCTAGTTGAAAATCCATGTATTCTGTTAAAAAATTGTGTTTTTTGGTACAAATGAAATCTTCTTAGTTGAACATTAATCTTTTTCGTTGAACATTCATCTGTTTGGTTCAAAATTGAACTATTTTGTGAAAAATTCGTATTTTTTGATTAAATTCAATTGTTTTTATGTAAATGAAAGTATTTTTTGGTTGAAATATCATCAATTACACATTTCATTGAGAATTCATCTTTTTGTTTGAAAATGCATCTACCTGCTTGAAAGTCGAACTACTGTGTCAAAAATCAATTTTTTTGTGAAGGTTCTTCATTTTAGTTGAAAATTCATTTTTAGAGTGGAAAATTTAACCAGTTTTTTTGAAACTGCAAATATAACTATTCCATTTTTTATTGAAAATTTATATATTTAATTGAAAATTGATCTTATCTATTTCAAAATTCAACTATTTGCTTGAAAATTTATGTAGTTTGTTGAGAATTCAACTGTTTTTTGACAATTCGTATTCTTTGGTTGAATTCAACTGCTTTTTATTTAAAATTAAAATAGTATTTGGTTGAAATATCAAGTATTACAGGTTTCGTTGAGAATTCATCCTTGCGGTTTGAAAATTCAACTGCTTTGTATAAAATTCGTCTTTTTGGCTTGAAGATTCAAGAATTTGATAAAAAATCACACTATATAGATGAAAATGAATTTCTTTGTTAAAAATTCAACTGTTTTATAGAAAATACTTTTTTTTTGTTTGAAAAGTCATATCTCCGTAGATGCCATCTTTTTTGGTAAAAAATGCAACTATATGGTTGAAAATTTATCTCTTTGGTTGAAAATTCAACTATCTGGGTAAAAATTAAACTATTTATTTGAAAAATTAACCGTCTGGAGATTGAACTATTTTGTTACAAATTCTTCTATTTCGGTTGAATTTAACTGGCCAAAGATTCGTTTTTTTTGTTAGAAATTAATTTTTGAACTAAAAACGTAACTATTCCATTTTTGGATGAAAACTGATCTTTCTTAGATAAAAAGTAAACTATTTATTTGAAAAATTAACTACTTGGTAGAAAATTACCATTTTGTTGAAAATTCAGTGTCAGGTGGAAAATTGAACTGTTTTGTGGAAAATTCATGAATATGGTTGTAAATTCGTATTTTTTGGTTAATTTTAACTTGTAGAAAATTCATGTTTTTACTGTCGAAAATTAATTTTTTAAACTAAAAATGTAACTATTCCATTTTTAGTTGGAAACTTAACTTTTTTATTTGAAAATTTGAATATTTTGTTGAAAATTCAATATTTTGGTAGAAAATTCAACTATTTGGTGTCGGTTTGAAAATTCAACTTTTTTTGGAAAATTCATTTTCTTTTTTGAAAATTCATCTTCTTGGTTGAGGATTCAAATATTTTTCCAAAAGTTCGTGTTTTTTAGTTGAATTAAACTGGTTGAAAATTCGTGTTTTTTTGTTGTTGAAAATTAATTTTTGAAACTCAAAATGTAACTATTCTCTTTTTGGTTGAAAACTTATGTTTTTACTTTAAAATTTAACTGTTTTGTTGAAAATGGCTTCGTTACTTTCAGGGGGGGGGGGTTAAAGGGAAAATTTTGGTTTTCAGCTAGAGGGGGGGGGGGGGCAAAAATATCCCAAAATTGTTAACGTAGTTTATGGATGACCCCTTACCTTCAGTTTTTTCTTTTTCACTTGAAAATGGAGAAAAATGATTAAAAACATTAATATTTGAAACATTACAATATATTATTCATAATAATTTCAAATTTATTCAAATTGTCCAACTGTCAACTTGACAGTCTGTTACAGCATAAGTCAGTTTTGACATCATCATTAACTTTTAATAACATGAAGCTGTTCCGCAAGCATGGCAATGGTTGGAGTACAGAACTAGATAACCAACGAAATCGGGATTTTTTAGGAGAGCGAAATAACATTATGTAAAATAGAAATCACCATTTAATTATAAAATAAAAATTCACTCCTGAGCTGAAGTGTTCCTGAATTGAGACCAAAAAAGTATGATTAAAAAAAAATATCCAGTTCCGAAAAATAGAATGTGGAACTTTACAATCTCAAAGTGACAGGAACCTAAAATTGGATCACGATAAAAAGTGCAATTTTTAGTTTAAACGACAAATGAAAACTTACTTCTGAGATATTAAGCTGCTAAATTGGGTGGAAATTAGTGTGATTAGAAAAAGTGAACCAATTCCGAGTAAATCATTCAAGAATTTTGAGGTTCAAATTTCATGGGTTTTGAAAATCATCTTTGGATACGGACTAAAAATCTGTATTTCTATTAAAAAAAATAAAATAAAAACTTGCGCTCGAGGTATGGGGAGACTGAATAAGAATAAAAAAGTTTTTATTAAAAAAAAAAGATCAAATGTTTCTGTTCCGGGAAAATAAATATTTAGTGTAACGGTATCGCTCTGTAACAGACGATTTTTCGCTTAAAGGTCTATAACAAGAAGAAAGGTATATGCTTCTTTCTGAATAATCTATAATAATTTGGGAAATATTGTCCTTGATCGCAAAGCAGAATGTAAAATGAAAAAAAACCTTATAAAAGTGGCTTCTTGTAGAAAATGAAGATTTAAGATTTTCAGGTTGGAATTTGATTCATCCTTTAATGCTAAAAATAGGAGCAAATAGTTTTAATTAACCCCTATAACACACAATGTTGCAGAAATATTGCTGAAATATTATTTTTGAAACATTGGCAACATTGCAAATGAATATTGTAGCAACGTTCGAAAAACATTAAAATGTCCGACCCAGCCAATATTGGTCAGGAATATTTCTGCAACATTTCAAAAGAATATTGGAATTGTGCTCGCTTTATGTGTGTGAAAAGTGTCCGCGAAATCTTGCTCAAATATTACCGCGCAATGTTGCTGAAACATTGACTGAGATATTGATGGAATATCTCCATAAAACTTTTTCAAAATATATTGGTGAAAATTTCTTTCTAAATTTATTTTCTGGTTCTATTATTTTGAATTACTTATATACCTATAATTAACTTATAAGGGCTTATTTTAAATTCAGTAACAGACATTCACGGATTTATTTTTATTTGTAATTCTACTTACATATACATTCAAAATAACTGCATTTTTGGTTAGATGCAGTAGAAATCATTCTTCTGAACTTCCAAGAGAGGCAAATTTTTCTAGTATTGTGTCCAACGGCTATTGTAAGTGAGTTCTACATAAGCCATATTTACAATTTTCGCAAAGTTTCTCTTGAAAACTATACAATAATTACGAATATTATTTAAAAATATATTATATGCGATAGTCTAAACGAGTAAAGACGGTAAATTTATATTTGCGTACAGCCTATAAAATAATAAAGATGAAAATATATTGCGAAAAATATTGCTAAAAGTAACTTAGAAATTTATTTTGACGTCAAAATGGATATAAAAAATGATCTATCAAAATTCAAAATTTGTAATAAATTTTTCGTCCTAATTTTACATTTTTTATAATAAATTTCACGAATCTTGGAAAAAACTAAAGAGAGAAATTGCGAAACGGGGGATAAATCTAACTTTCTTGCCTGCAAATTGTGATTCTGCTCGAAGCGATATCATAGATCCAGGAAATAGTCTTACGCTCGTCAGGTAGTTGGATAATGTAGGAATGTAGAAGAAAATTTGTAAATTTTTGTCAAAAATTTAAATGTCGAATACATAATCGACAGAAATATATGCCACTGAAGATGATCTTCAAAACTAAGAAAATATTTCATTTCAATCAGTTTATAATTTGTTTACAAAGCAGAAAATTTTCTTTAAAAAATTTCGATTTCTGCATTATACAATTCTTTGATGACAGCAAGACTGTTTTCCGGAGCAACGATATTGCCTCCAGAAGAATTTGTATGCAGACAAGAAAGTTAGATTTATCCTTCCTTTGTCATTTCTAATCTTTACTTTTTTGCAAGATATATTTAGGTTACTTAGCTTTATATTCATGGTAATATTTTTGTATTGATTATTTTATAGGCTATAAGACCATACAAACTTGCCATTTTTACCCGTTTAGACTATCTTATACAATATATTTTTTATTAATATTTGTAATTATTTTAAATAGGAATCTGTATTATCATCGGAGATTGTAATTATCGATCCGTTGACAAATCCAATAACACATACTGTGAATAATGGAAATCTACATTATCGACCAAAGTTAAATCCTCTAATACAGAAAAATAATTTTCATCATACAGACTAGATGGGGATATGAATTCAAATTTATTAAATTCAAATTTCATTCAGAAAGAAAGGATCTTTCTCCTGAGATGACAAGTATGCATCAGATGAGATGAGTAATTTATGCACTAGATCAGTATTAGTGGCTAACCGACGGCACTTACAAGTGTGCTCTTGTGCTTCTTTTTTTCGCAAAAAGAAGATTTCCAATTTTTCTTGAATGTAGGGATAAATTACAGTAATAATTTGACAGTAACTGCTTTCATTGGCTTATCATCAACTGGATAATTTTCTCGGATGTGATTCCAAAGCATACGAGATAAATCAGTGGCATTCGTTTTGGGATTTTGACTTGCAACATCATGCAAGCTCTCCATTGGTACCTCCAAAAAAATGCTTTTTGGAGCGTAGGTTAATAGAAATAATTTCTTTCTTAAATAATGAATAAAAGGACGAAGAATCGGAAAAATTTCGTGATACCTAAAACCTAGGGAAAGGAAAATTGCAGAAACAACAAAAAAGTTGATATCTCTGAACATCAGGAGATAAAACAACAATTCGCGAGTGACAAATAACTTTATAATATAAGTGTCAACTTCCTACATAAAGAGAAATATAAAAATATAAATATTCAATATCTCCAAGACATTATTTCCAGTTAACAGAACAGAACGAATATTTGTGCGCGATTGCCTGTTGTTTTCTACTCAAGTATTCAATACAAAATGTCTGAACGTCCAGCTGTTTCCTCTCATTGAACAAGAATCACGCATGCGTAAAGTTAATTCAAATAATGCATTTGTTTATAATAATTGTCGTCAAATTCAACAAATTATATCAGATGACAAAAATACATCAGTGTGCACCACATGCAATGAGATTCGAAGACAATCGGAAGAAAATTTGGTTTGTTTCTGCCTCAAACTGTTCAAATCATGCATTTGTTTGTAATAATTGTTGATGAATTTTACAAATTTTATCGAAACAAAAATATCTAAGACAAAAATACATCAATGTGCATTACAGGCAATGCGATTCGAAGACAATTGAAAGAAAATTCGGTTTGTTTCTGCCTAAAACTGTTTAAATCATGCATTTGTTTATATTATTTGTTGATAAAGTTAAAAAATTATTTTAAATACCACATTTTCATGATAACATTTTATCTCGTTGCTCTGAACGAGCGATTTCAATGCATAAATATACTTCACAAAAACCTAATCCAGCATACTGGCTATTTGTTGCAAATATTTGTTTATAACAAAAAACTTGACATGTCAATCAATTTTCTTTCTTCCATCGACCCTTGTGCATCAAGCCTGAGCCCTCTTGCTACTGACAAATATTTTCATAGAGAATTAAGAAAAAAAAATTCAAAAAATCAACATTTTTTTCGCTATTTGCAGCATTATAAAAATTTAAATAAACAAAAGTTCAAAAATCAACCTCAAGAGATTTCTTGAGAATTGAATGCTAAATTTTTTCAAAACAAGAAATTGAAAATCGATGAAGAATTGTGACCTACAGATTATTTTGAACATCGTTTTTTCATTTCACCCCACTGTGGCGTCTGTCTGTCTGCGCGGCTGTTCGTCTGTCCGTAAGCACGATTACTCTCGAAAACTAAGTGGATCAAATCGGGCTTAAGCGCATTTCTGTGGTGTTCTGCAAGGAAGAACGAATTTATTAACCAGCCTTCCTTGAACAACGGTTCTGCTTCTATCCGTCGAAAATACTGTGCAAAACTCGAATATTCCAATTTTGCACCAAACGACGACAGATACGTAAAAAAAGGTTTGAAATAAGAATTAAAGCTTTTTAAAATATCTAAAAAAATGCCTCTATCATTTTTTCGATCGAACTTATTTTTTGTTGGTTTTATGCATTAAAAGTATTATGGATAAATTGAAAATTCTAATTTTAAGCCAAACGAAGTTAGATACGGAAAAAAGTTTCAAGGGGGAACTGCAGGTTTTAAATAGTCCTACAATATTTTTATCAAGGCTGTTGGAGCGGGGTGTACAAAAATGACGAAATCTGTGAAGCACTTAAAACTTACCAATAACCTACGATAATTCGGTTTTGAGGTTTTAAAAATGCATTTTGAGGATTTTCTAGACCACGGAAGAAGTTTGGCGGGGGGCAGGATATGGGGTAAATCTCTGGTTTTTCGAAAAAATACTGATGGCTCAACCGTGCTCCGTTTTTTTTTTGTTTCTTAACAAGTCCGAATGATTAGCGAATGCAACAGTAACACTGCAAGTTCAATAGATAATAAATTTTTTATCACACCGCAATCATTAGTACGACTTTAGGTACTGCTTACGATACCTAAAACAGCACTTTTTAGCATAGGCCGTACAATTTTTACTTAGGGTATTCAGGGTATTCATTTAGAGTACTTAGGGTACTTAGGGTACTCAGGGTATTTTACTATCCACTTCTTACCCCACGCACATTACCGGACTCCGTCTCTGGACCCTCCCGGGTTTTTAGATTAGGACTTATGATTGGCTGGTATAATGAAAAATGGTGTGTAACACTCAGACCCTAAGCGGCACTTTGCCTTGTGTGAATTGCAGTACTCGTCTCGTCTCGACTCCGACTCGTACTGCAACTTTCACACTCGGCCGAAAAAGGGCCACTTAGGGTCCTAGTGTCACAAATAACTATTTTATCACATCGTCATCATAAGTGCGTTTCTAGGTACTGCGATTAATACCTAAAATAGCACTTTTTAGCAAGACTCATACAATTTTTAATCAGGGTAGTTATAGTATTTATTTAGGGTAATTGGGGTGTTTAGGGTAATTTAGTAAAGACTTCTTATCCCACGCACATTACCGGAATTCGCCTCTGGACATCCTTATGTTTTTAGATTAGTATTCCATGTAACCTATTTGCACTTATGATTGCCTGGTGTGATAAAAAATAGTATATGACACTCGGCCCCTGAGTAGCACTTTGCCTCGTGTAAATTGTAGTAATCCTCTCGTCTCGACTACGCCTCGACTCCGACTCGTACAGCAACTTTCACACTCGGCCGAAAAAGTGCCACTTAGGGTCCTTATATGACAAATAACAATTTCCTCAGAATAATAAACGTGGTCTGGGAAACCGAATAAATAGCGTACAAGTGATGAAAGGATGCGACTGTGAACTCTCTGATAACAATCGATAATAATTATTGAAATTGAAATAACTTTATTGAATTATTTAAAAATCTTGTCCTGACATAAATTATAATAATTTTAAAATTCATACATAATAATAGACTTGTCGTTGTACATGTTTTTTGTAAAGACAAGATTTCAACATAATTTAATTAACAAAAAACAAAAAAACAAAATAATCACAAATTGCATTTTTTATTTGAATTTAAAATTCCCGCCAAGACTGATGTGATTTTTGCCGACAGTGCATTTTCGTAGTACGATCGAAATACGGAAAAAGGCTCGAAAAGGAATTGAAGCTTTTAGAAATTCCTACAAAATTTGTTTCAACAATTTTCCTTCAGAATCCGTCGTTTTTTATTTATTTATTGGAATTGCTATGTAAATATCGAAATTTCAAATGTTTCGCTAAAAGACGCGAGATCCTCTCTTAAACTGAGCCAGTGAAATTGTTACTGGTTGAATCAGTATTTTGAAATAGCACTGGTCAATCAGTGATTTTCCTATTTTTATTGGCTAAACCAGTAAGTGACTCAAATAAGATAGCGTTACTGAATATACGAGTGACGCCAAATGATAGATTTAACCAGTGATATAGCGCTCCACGTGGCCAAGACATGAACGAACTTCTAGTCGTCTGGTACGCGTGTGTCGCCGGTAAGGTCTTTGCATTTCTCGAATGAAAAAGAACTTTATTTTGGGCTTCAAGTGTGTACTTGGAGTTTTGAGTTCAAAATATTTGGGTTCTGGCTGCAATAAAATGGAATGTAATATCTTTCGTTTGAAGATAGTGAAGCGTCTGGCCACTTGGGTTTGACTTTGAGCGATGCTGACTATGACTCGCTGATAAAACCAATGAAAATATTTCACTGAGTGAAACAGTGAAATCTCACTGATTGTTAGCGACACACTTCTGGCTGTTTCAACCATTGAGATTTAACTGGTTCATTTTAAAAGAGTACTTGAAAAAAGTATAAAAGAGGACTTACAGCTTTTAAAAACAGCTACACATTTTGTTTCACCCATTTTTTGACAATGCAGGACAACACGAGATACGGAAGAAAGTCTGAAGAAATAATTGTAGCTTTTTTACGGTAAGGTAGCCTAGAAAATAAATATACATTTAAAACCATCTGTCGATAGTCAAGCGCGAACGGCGAGTGTAACCCCGAGTAAAATCGCTTGGATTTAAGTTCGACTTGGTGATGTCTTGAATTCGTCTCCAAGTCATCGATGTCTGTCTGCGTCTCAGAACTGAGACGAGACATCAGATAATGTCTTACTTTTATGGTATTAGCATGGTGATTGCAAGTCGACGGAAACTTGTCTCAAGACAAACCTCTTTGGACTCAGAAATGAGACTGTTAACAGAGGCCAAGGATTGAAATTGATGAATGAAAAATTTATAATTATTAAATTAGTTATTTTCAATTAAAAATTTCGGAATCTGTGGGTTTAAACGATTATAACCCTGAAGAATTTTCTTCAAAAAAATTAAAATTACAATTGTCTATAAGAATCTCCTAAGCCGTTAGAAATACGTAAAAACAAACAACATTTTCGGTATCGCCGTCAAACAAGTATGATACAAATGAAAATCCGTAATTGAATTATTATTATTACCACCCATATCACGGTTGTGAGACGTGGCCATGAGTGTGATTTACCGCGGTCCTACTGGGAGCCGGTGTCGTTTTTATATGGCAGTTACTCCCAGTGGGACCATGCGGTGGTTGTTTAACCTTATTTTTTAATTATATATATATATATATGTATTGTGTAAAAATATACAAAATGGCTTTTTCACTAATAAAGATTAACTGTTATGACAGTCAGAATGACCCCTTTCCGTCAGGGCAGGTTAATACTTGAAGTTATAAACCGCTTGTCTTGGAGTCATAAAAATTCGACTCAAAATATAAATATATGCCTTGAAGACATAGAAACTTGCCTTCAAGACATAGATTAAAGTCTGGCTCCATCTAAAAAACGAGCCATGCTGAAGTCGACCTTTTTACTTTAGCATGTCTTGATTGGGAGCAATTCAAGTCGAAATAAAGTCGAAGGATTTTTATTTGGGACGATGAGAACGTGTAACTCAAAGCCTGTAGACCTTTAAAAATTTAATCTTTAACTATAGATAGTTACGTAAAACATTCAAAATATATAAAGATGCGTAGAAAAACTGTGATCTAAAAGAGAGATTTTTGCTAATGTTTCAATCAAGCATTACCAGTTTAAAGACTAAATCTCTGAGCGCGAAGCGCGAGATTCGACGTACGCGTCCCCTAGACGAGCCGCGCGATTATAAAGGTATATAATTGTATTTAAAGTTCAGCATCCTTTGAAATTTTGTAAAAATATATTCAACAAATTTCTGACCATGTCCTACCAACTTGATGTGAATGAAAACTGAAACAAGTCAGCGAATTACATAAGTCCTGATTCATGAAGAGGTGGTGCTGGCACTATGAGGCAAATGTAGGCGCAGAACCCATATGGGTATTTCCGGTTATGCGGGCCTAAATGCCGAGTAAGCACGGCGGAATCCATCGACCCTGGAGGAGATGACGACGTAGAACGTAGAACCTAGATCTAGACGCCACGAAGACCGCCTTTCCGATTTACAACGCACTAAATCCGCCGATGCGTGTGATTCTCGCGTTACACACGACCATGAGAACGCAACAGAGGCAACATCCACCCCTATCAGATTGATAGGATCCTTCGTTTCTCAGATCCCTTCGATCTTTCGGATAACTAAATCCTTCTAGGTGCACCGAGAAAATCGGGGCAGGAAGCCGATAAAAGCGAGGAAAACGAGAATCAAGATGAAAAGTAAATCCACCATTGATACTCTAAACTATCAAACCCTTCTTCAAAGTCACTTAAACTAAATGTTTAGTACTCCCTTCAGTAGTAAAATTCAAAATAAAAGAGTCTAAGGATTTGAAAAGGGTTTTGTGAAATTTTAAGTTTCAGACTTACAACAATAGCTTAAACCTCACAGGGTGACGTCACAAATACGATCACCCCCCCTCCCTTTTTAAGTAAAATTTTTGTCTTTGATTTCATTTGACAAACGCCTGAAATTAAACAGACTTAACAGCCTAACATTATCTCAAAACAGGGAAAATTGAGTGATTTTTCACAAGAATAGGGAAATAATACGGGAATGAATCCTTTAAAATAAAATTATTGTATATGTACAATATTAAATTCAATACGTAAGCGCGTAAGATTTCAAGTAAAAATATATTGCATTTCCACCAAAATAGTTAATGTTTCCAAACAAAAAAAATTATTTTTAAACAGTTGAATATTCAACCCGAAAAGATGAATTTGCAACCAAGAAAGATGATTATTTAATCCAGTAGTTAAATTTTCTACATCCGATGACAAATGTTCGACCAAGTCGAATTTTGAAGCGAAAAAGAATTAACTTCGACCACAAAAAATAGTTGCATTTTTACCAAATAGTCGAATCTTCAAGCCAAACAGACGAATTTTTTAGAAGACATTTGCATTTTCAACCAAGAACTTTTTTACCAAAGAAATAGATTTTGATAATAAAAAAATGTAATCTAAAAAAAAATTTTCACCAAAGCAGTTCAACTTTTAAGCAAAAAGAAACAATTTTTAACAAAATGGTAGAATTTGCAACCAAATAATTAAATTTTCTAACAAAATAGTTGTATTTGTAACCCCATAGTTAAATGATAACCTAGAAAAACAAATTAGCAAACAAAAAAGAATTAACTTCAACCACAGACAGTTGAATTTTGATTGAATAGTCGAATTTTCAAGCTCAAAAGACGAATTTTTTAGAAGATAGTGGAATTTTTACCCAAAAACTTTTTTGCCAAAAAAGATTAATTTTCAATACAAAAAGGTAAGTTTTGTATCAAAAAGACGAATTTTGCACAAAGCAGTTGAATTTTCGAACAAAAAAGATCACTTTTTACCAAAACAGTTTAATTTTCAACAAAATAGTTGAATTTGCAACCACATAGTTAAATTTTCGACCTACAAAAATTTATTTTCAACCTAACGGTAGGATTTACAACCAAACAGTTGAACTTTAAGAAAAAGGGACGAATTTAAAACAAAATAGTTGAATTTTTAACCTACATAGATGAATTTACAATCAAATATTCGAATTTTTAAACAAAAAAGATTAAACTTTAACCAAAAACAGTTTCATATTTAGTCAAATAGTTGAATTTTCAAGCCAAAGAGACAAATTTTTTGAAGAAAGTTGAATTTTCAATCAAAAAGGATGAATTTCGTATCCAAAAAGACGACTTTTGAGCAAAACAGCTAAATTGAAAAAAAATTACATTTCCAACAAAATAGTTAAATTGTTGACAAAATAATTAACTTTTCAACTGAAATGGTGAATCCTCAACAAGAAAAAATGCATTTTTAACAAAGAACATCAATTTTTCATTAAGCAATTGAATTTTTTATCAAAAAAGATTTATTTTCAACGAAACATATACATAATAGTTGATATTTCAACCGCGAAAAGGTTTTAATTTTAAATTAAAAACAATCGAATTTAACAAAAATGATAAATTTTCAACGAAAAATGTAATAGTTGATATTTAGACCAAAAAAATATTTTTATTTTAAATAAAAGAACAGTTGAATTCAACCAAAAAGATGAATTTCAACAAAATAGGTGAATCCTTAACCAAAACAGATTCATTTTGAACGAAAACAGTTGCATTTTTATCCAAAAAAGATCAGATTTGTATCAAAAGAGATGAATTTTTAAACGAGAAAGACAGATTTTCAACAAAAGAGTTAAATTTTCAGTGGAAAATTATTTTTCAGTCAAGAGAAAAAAAAAATTCAACAATTCCACCCTAGTGGAAGTATATATCAAAATATTAATTTTCTACCAAAAAGACGAATATGCAAGAAAATACATATATTATTTTCAACAAAATGTTGAACTTTCAACTAAGCACGATGAATTTTTAACCAATAATTAGGTACTTAAATTTTCAGTAGGAAAAATAAATTTTGAACCAGAAAAGAATAAATTTTCAACAAAATAGTTAAATCATAGAACAATAATATGCATGTTCGAGAAAGTACTAAGAATAAATTATCAACAAAATAATTTTCAACAAAGTACTTAAATCTTTAATTGTATCGTAGAATGTTTAACCAAAAGAGATGGTTTCTGAACCAAAATTATCATAGTAGACTTTACAATTGAAAATAAATAACTTTCAATGAGAAATAGTTATATTTTCTCATTGGTTTCTATTAATTCAGTTTGCATTTAAGCAAAAAAAAGGAGAAGCCTCTTGAAAATAGAAAAAAAAAATTCAACAATATTGTTCAATTTAAAAATGCAAAATCTCTAGCAAAAAGTTTAATTTTCAATAAAAAAATATAAATTTTCTTGCGGAAAGTTGAATTTTCTACAATAATAATAGAATTTTCAACTCAAAAAGACGAATTTTCAACTAAACAACTGCATTTTTAAGCCAAGAAGACAAATATTTGCAGCGCGGTTAAATTTACAGCAAAAAAGTTCATTTCCAAATAAATTTTTGAATTTAAAACTAGAAATAGAAATAGAAAGTAAAAATAATAAATAGTAAATAAATAGACATTTTAAATCAGAATACTCAAATTAGTGTTAAAAAAAAGATTTTTAACCAATAAAGTACGAATTTTTAGTCATAGAGGTGGATTTTTAACTAATAAAATTAATTTTTAACAAAGTAGTGCAACTTTAACCAAGTAGTGGAAGGAGATGGGGTCAAAATTGCACGCAGAAACTTTGCACGTGCCCAACTGTGCACGTCGATGACCAGACGGAAAAGTGTGCACGTCATTAGTCAGGCGGACAACTGTGCACGTGCCAACTGAGCACGTGCCATCTGTGCACGGGCACAGTCGTCATTTGGATAACCGTGCACGTACACAGTTGTCCAAGTACCAACTGTGCACGTGCACAGACGGTATTTGGACAACTTTGCATGTGCACAGGTATTACTTGTACAACTGTGCACGTGCACAGATGTTCTTTGCCTAACTGCACGCGTGCACAGATGGAACTTGCCCAACAGTACACGTGCAGAGATGGAACTTGCCTAACTGTGGACGTGCAGAGATGTCACCTGCCCAATTGTACACGTTTATGTCCGTGCGTAAGGGTTTATACGAGAGTGCTCCTTCATATCTGTGTATAATAAATTTAAAACAGTTGCAATTATTCAAACCTGGTGCATTGCATGCACGTAAAGCAAGCGTAATGTGGCCGCTTCCAGCACAGTGACTTTCGCACATGTGCACTACGCCGCCGGGCCGAAATGAAACTTTACGCCCTCCATATGAAACTTTACGCCCGCTACACATACACATACAGTATAGTGTGTATCAAGGGCGTACGGCTATTTTGACTCGTCAAAATAGCCTTCTTCACGCCCTCGATACATAATGTGCTATTTTGAATTCAGTTTTTAATACTTTTATCTTATAAATCTTCTTCGAGACTCCCAGTGGGTATGGAGACGTCTGATGTCTTTAGGATGTCCTAACGATGACTAACTGCCGTGCCTACTTGGTAGGTATTTATTTTTTTGAAGTTACTTATCTGTCTTTGATTTTACGAAATCGTTTATTTATTTGATGTATTTTCTTATGATATGACAAAAAGTAAACTTTAAAACAAATTTGCAATAACTTTGATCAAAGTTTCACAGTTGTTAATGTAATGATGTATAAAGATGGGCTATACATTTGCCTTAGCCATTGGTTAGTGAAATATTAAGGTTTATTTATTTGGGTGGTACACATTTTTTTCTTAAAATTTTCTTATTCTTACCCCCCAGATTTGTTCGAATGCCAAAAAAAGTGAGCAAGTATTTTCTTTTAATTTTAAAATCGATTTATTTTCAGGGGTTGTTCAAAGCCCATGAGGTTTCATGTGTATTTGCTATAAAAAAAGGCCTTTTTGGAAATTTGTGATATAATCGTTAATATTAGATTATCTTGCTGCATCTAGCATGATTTCCTTGGAAATTATTTGCTGAATACTTTTTAAATTCAACCCCTATAAGTAATTTTTATATGGTTTCGAAAAACACTACAGAAGTGCAAAAATCAGGTATTATGTCCCGCGTGAAAAAAAAGTTCCCTTGCTCAAGCATGGGTCAAAATTAGGTTAAAAATGTTTGAAGTTCGACGGATTCCAGAGTTTAACTTGCATACAAACAACTAAAACCTCACTAATTCTCTCTATTCGTCATTTAATAAATTGGCCTAGTTTTAAGTGCTTTTTCGAATTAAAATTCATAATTGGTTCCAAATATCAAAACTGTACGCATCACTCCAAAGGTAAGTTTCAGAAATCTATTAAAATTGGTTGAAATCGATATTTTCCAGTTGAATAATATTTTGCAGGCTAAAGTTTGATTTATAGATAATAAACTTTCTTAGACTATAGCCAGAAAATGTCTAACTCTAAAGAATAAATTAAAGAAAGAGTTTGAACATGTGCACAATTTTGAACCCTACCCAATGTCATTTTACACACACTCACTTTCGACGAATTCATAGAATTCAGCAAATTCAAGGAATTTAGAGAATTTTGCGACTTCAAGGAATTCATCAAATTCATTTTATTATGAGAATTCCTAGAATTAAAACCATTCTGCAAAATTATCAGGATTTTGAATTCTTTGTATTCGTAGAATTCTTGAAATGCCTGGCATTCTCTGAATTCCTCAAATTCTTTAAATTCTTCGAAATCACAGAATTCTTTGAATTCTCTGGATCCCTTGAATTCTCTGAATTCCTTGAATTCACTGAATTCCTCGAATTCTCTAAATTCCTTGAATTCGTGGAATTATCTGAATTCCCTGAATTCCTTGAATTATCTGAATTCCCTGAATTCCTTGAATTCTCCGAATTTCTGGAATTCTCTGAATTCCTTGAATTTGTCGAATCACCTGGATTCGTTGAAATTTCTGAATTTGTCGAACTATCTGAATTATCTGAATTCTTTAAATTCCTTGAATTCGTTGAATTTTCTGAATTCGTGGAATTCCTTGAATTTTCTGAATGTCTTGAATTCTCTGACCTCCTTGATATCTCTGAATTCCTTGATTTCTTAGAATTCCTTGAATTCTTTAAATTCCTTGCATTCTTTGAATTCCTTGAATTCTCTGAATTCCTTCAATTCTTTCAATTCTCTAAATTCCTTGAATTCTCTGAATTCTTCGAATTTGTTGAATGCCTTGAATTTGCTGAATGCCTCGAATTCTCTGACTCACTTGAATTCTATGAATTCCTTGATTTCTTTGTATTATCTGAATTACTTGAATTCATTGAATTCTCGAAATTCTCGAAATTCCCTAAATTCCTTCAATTCGTGGAATTCCTTGATTTGTTTGAATTCCTTGTATTTTTTTAATTCTTTGAATTCTCTGAATTCCTTTATTTCTTTGAATTCCTTGAATTTTTTAATTCCTTAAATTCCCTGCATTCCTTGAATTTCTTGAATTCCTTGAATTCGTTGAATTCCTCGAATTATCTGAATTCCTTGAATTTTTTGAATTCCTTAAATTCGTATATAATATAATAATTTGGTATGAATATTTTCATACAAATAATCTTTAAAATATTATAAAACAAACTTTCAAAAAGTTAGTACGCTCCATTTCACCAGGATTGAATACTTTTAACTGCTCAAAATTTATTATACGTAGATATAAAGGACCACCCTCGTAAAAAACCCTTACGTAAGAACAGAAACGTGCACAGTTGGGCAAGTGATATATGTGCACGTGCACAGTTGGATAAGGGGCATCTGTGCACGTGCACAGTTGATAGAGTGGAATATGTGCACGTGTACAGTTAGGAATGCGGCATCTGTGCACGTATAAGCCCACAGGAGCCCATCTGTGCACGTTGAAATTTCGACGTGCACAGTTGTCCAAGTGACAACAGTGCACGTCAAATTTTCGACCTGCACAGTTGTCACTTAGACAACTGTGAACGTTCACAGATGGTACTTGGACAACTGTGCACGCGGAAATTTTAACGTGCACAGTTGTAACTTGGACAACTGTACACGTGCACAGATAGTACTTGGACAACTGTACACTTCGAAATTTCGGCGTGCACAGATGGGCTCCTGTGGACTTGGACGTGCACAGATGGACGTGCACAGTTGTCCGTCCAGCCATCAACGTGCACAGTTGGGCACGTGCAAAGTTGCTACGTACACAGTTTTCCGTCACCCTAGTGGAAGTATATATCAAAATATTAATTTTCTACCAAAAAGACGAATATGCAAGAAAATACATATATTATTTTCAACAAAATGTTGAACTTTCAACTAAGCACGATGAATTTTTAACCAATAATTAGGTACTTAAATTTTCAGTAGGAAAAATAAATTTTGAACCAGAAAAGAATAAATTTTCAACAAAATAGTTAAATCATAGAACAATAATATGCATGTTCGAGAAAGTACTAAGAATAAATTATCAACAAAATAATTTTCAACAAAGTACTTAAATCTTTAATTGTATCGTAGAATGTTTAACCAAAAGAGATGGTTTCTGAACCAAAATTATCATAGTAGACTTTACAATTGAAAATAAATAACTTTCAATGAGAAATAGTTATATTTTCTCATTGGTTTCTATTAATTCAGTTTGCATTTAAGCAAAAAAAGGGGAAGCCTCTTGAAAATAGAGGAACAACATGATTTCTTCAAAAAAGTGTATTGCGGGGAATAGGTGAATACGTAGGTGGAAGAGTGTGAAGCCTACATTTAGATGGTTTACTTGTAAATTAATATCACTCATTTTTTTCTCCCATTTAAGAAAATTATTATTCATATTTATATTTGCCATGTGTGATGTGACACTCTACTACTATATATACTATACTATACTACTCGTATATACCCCCAACCCTTTACGTCACAAATTGCCACGAACCCTGTTTATCCCTCACCCCCCCCCCTGAAAAAGTGACGTAGTTTTTGAACGGATCCAAACTTGATGTCATCGTTGTTCAAAAATGTTCGGAGAGAATCAACTGCTTTCTGAAATTTGAAGGTTTACTCACATTTTCCAATTTCAGAAATGATTAAATTCTGAGGTAAAATAAAAATGGCCAATTCCATTAGAGTCGCCATTCATCTTACTCGAAAAAACCTCCCCTTGTCCCGACAATTGTCTTCAACGGCGACAACATTAATTAAAAAGTTGGAGTCAAACGGCCACAGTACGACAGAAGGTGAATTTTTTCTAGTTAGATAATTGATACAAACCGAGAAAGCTCTCGCCCACGCTGTGAAACACTCCTACTACCTATCCACGTACTGACCAATCCAAAATCACGTGCATTAAATATTCGAGTAATTCATTACGATGCTAACTCCCCTGCCCATTTATATCTCTATTTCTTTCTCTTGTACATGCACGCTCTCTCCATTTATCCCCTTCCCTCCTCTCATTTTCGTAGACAGCTGGAATTTATCCAACAAATTTCTACCAACCCTCGAGCTGTCGTCTCTCGCGTAATATGCGATAAACATTTCCTCCACAGTTTTCGCGTAGGTGGCAGGGAGTTGCGGAAAGGGGCATGGATATGGTAAAAAATATTTATACGAAGCAGTGGACCTGGTTGCTGGTTGCTGGTTGTTCTCTTGGTTTCGCCTCGTTAAGTGGCTACTAAACGTATTTTCAGTTACAGTTTGTAAAACACATGTTGAAATTGAATGAGTGAAATACTTAAGTTGTCAAAACATTTTTTCCACGTAGGTGGAGAAATGAAATCGATGAAAATTGCTTAAGCAATAATAATTGAAACCTCAGGTGCATATTTTTTAAATTATATTTTACAAAGTTTTATTATTTTTAGGAAGAATATTAAATCAAGGCAAATTGTGAATAGAATGTTTTCTCGTGTTCTTCGACTCTAAAATTTATTTCTCGGCAGCAGTGCAGTCACGGACTTCAGAAACGGCGTCGAAGAGGGTGGTCTACAATCGTGGATGCAAAAGGGCTTTGTCGAAGAGTCCGCGTTCTTCTCGCAGTGCCCATTCTTATTCCCGCGAAATAACCTTAAATTCTGTTTGGGAGTCCTTTTTACACAAAGAACCGATATATGCAGAGCAGAAGGCCCTCTACATACGAAAGGCTAATATCTTCCCAATACGTGAGTTGGATGCAAAGTGTCGCACGAAAGGAGGATGGGAAGCAAAACTGGAGATAGTGGAATGAAAGTGTAGTTTAATAGACTGAAAATCATCTCATTTTTTGTACAAAAGTTAATATTCCTATTTAAACTGTTTGAAATTTCAAAATTACAAAGAAAACGCTCAGTTTTTTAATTTTTAAAGCTAAAATTATTCCAATATATAGTCTTTTTTTCTTCCAATAGTCAACTCAAAAAATTATTCGTGAAAAAATCAGGTTAAACCGGTTATGGCTGGAGTGAAAATTCTGAAATTTATTTTTCCTATAGTGAAACATTCGTACTTTGGCCTCAGTAGTAAATAATTTCAAACATCTAAATGCAACTACGAAAACTATTTTCAACCTTCATTCAATTTTAAATTGTTTTTTAATGAAAAAGAATCTTTTTTTAATGTTTGGCAATATTGGACTATTTATTATAAAAAAGCGAATATACAGCACATATTAAAAAGTGAACAATTACCATCTGAATTGTTCTACATAGAATGCATTCGATTGAATCGTGAAAATTGCAGAGTGCTGCATCGTACATTTAAATTTACAACTTTACAATTGTATTTTTTCCTTTTTAAATCGTTGATTTGTGAAAATGAGTGTTGTTCTTTAATGTATACATAATAATTATAAAATTATTATTTTAAAACGGTTAAAAATAGACAATTTTGACGTCTAATGAAACAAGTCTTTCGATTAAAAATATTTTAATTGATTAGTTTGTAATGTTCTTCACTTAAGATTTCTTCGAATGATATTATTAACAAATTTATTGATTCATTCTTCAATTTCGAGGATCACAAATTACGGTGTGGATACATATTTGTTGAGCAGAAATCTTTGACATGTTTTATTTATACAAGTTTCTTTTCAGCAAAATAGTTAAATTTTCTTCCAATGGTATGATTTTTTAACAATTCAGTTAAACTTTATTCGAACAGTTTAATTTTCAAACCAAGTATGTACGATACCTTTTAAATAATAGTTATTTCTGATACAACTGCGCAAAATAGGTGATTGTGTGCAAGTGGGAATTTTGCAGCATAAGCCGGAGGCTCGAAGCATGAGCCGGTGGCTAGCGCACGAGCGCACGCGAGTTAGAAATCACCTATGCGCACGTGTATCACACGACATTTTTTGCAACGACCGTCCGAAAAAGTTGTGTTAGGAGGAGTTAACAAAAAGTACTAATCTTAAAAGAGAAGATTTTTTAACTTTGTAAGCAAATTTGGTTGAAAAAAAAGTCTTGAAAAAAAATTTCTGAAAAACAAATTTTGGAAGAAAAATGTTTGAAAAAAAAATTATTGAAAAAAATTTGGTGAGAAAAAAGGTTTGAAAAAAATGGTTTAAAAAAAATTTGGTTTTTTCAAATATTCCTGCAAAACAAAGTGTAAAACCAATAAGTGTTTGTGTGTAAAAAACAAAGTTCAGTGTCAAGAAAAATGGCATTCCAGTATGCTATGTTTTTAATAAATAGCGAGTAAACGTGTGTTGAATTCCATAACTGTTCGTCAATTTATCATGCTCTTCTTTAATTGTATTACTATATTAAAAATCAAGATTACATACTTTACCTATCTCGTTCCGGGCATTATATATAATGCCTAGGGATTATATAAAATGCCTAGGCAATGTATATAATATGCATGCGATTACATACTTTGCCTGAAATAGCCAGGCATTATATATAATGCCTACGCCTAGGGATTATATATAATGCCTGGATTATATACGTTGCCTGTAACATATACACATAATATAATGAAGATGCCCCCCCCCCATCCGAGTATAACCGAGTCAAGCCTTACTTAGCTTCAGTGATCGGACGAAAAGCATTAAACAATTCCGTATGTCCAAACGGACACATGGAATGATGCAGAAATTAAGTACATAAATTATACATACCAATTTTATATTATTCAAATCTATAATTATTTCAATTGTAAAGCTGAAAGGGATAGAAATTCATTAAGCATTTATTTATTTATATATTTACTCATTTTTCTGTGTATTTATTTTATATTTTTTTTATTGAAACAACTTTTTAATGCTGATTTTGTTTAATGTCTTCTACCTTTTTTCGGAATTTTAAGGCTCATTGTTAAACAATAACGTCAATATAATTGATAAATGATTTATGAATCTTGGTGGAAATGCAATACTTAGATAGTTGAAGAAAATAATATAATTTTTATATTTAAGTAAAGATAGTCCAAATTCAACAGCTGATATTTTAGTGAAAATTGGGTACTTTGTTGGGTTATTTGTACTTATATTTCGGTACAAATAAAATTATTTTTTCGGTAAATAAAGACACTCCCAATTTTAAAATTATTCAAATTAAAGTACAAAACGTAAACATTTTCAACTTTAAATGTACAGAAATTTTAATGAATTAAAATTTACAACTTTTGACATTCTAAAGGCTCCTATACTTCAAAAAATACAATCAGAAATCTCCAGCTTTGTACTCATAAAAATTGAAAGATTACCTTATATCAAAATATAAAATTATAAATATGTTCAAATTGAAAAGCAACACATTTTAAACATGTCATTGGCATTAAAATGATCAAAATTATAAATCTGAAAGCATAGAGTATAGCCAATTATTTTTAAATCTCATCACCATTTGAAGAAGCTGAGGTAGATTTTTAAACATTTTCAGATAAGGTTTTCAGGGGAGAAAGTACTCGTAAAAGAAGTTTTGCCTTGAAAGAAAAATTCTTGAAGCGTATTTCTTTTTAAGGGTTGTTCCATTTGCGTACATAGCACTATTTGAGCCCTCTAAATCTGCGGATTAATTTTTAGGTCCTATTTAGAGTTTCTGAATCTAAAATAATCTCACAAATGAAAAATTGAAAAATTCGATATTTTATATTGTAAAATAAAATTAGTTTCGTGACAATTCAAATAATAAAAGTAATTACTAAGGTTGTCCAAAAAAGTATTTATTTGTCGAAGATTCAAAACTCGGCCGGATCCTAATTTATAAGTGTTTCCTTAGAAATTGTAACTATAAGAAGAAATTATCTTTATTAAGACAATTTTTTAATTCGAAGTCAAAAGTGAATAGAATATTATTTTCACGATTATTTACTACATTTATTAGACACATGGGACTATATTTGACAAAATATATTAAAAATTAAAATTAGAGCGGTGCTTACATTACAGAAAATAATAAAAATGGATTTTCTACTCCTTTGAAAGCGGAAAAGATCGAATATTTTCTATTTTGACAAATTTATCTAAGTGTTTGATTGAATCGGGATTCCCTTGGAAACGTTTTTTATTCTGAGAAGTACTTTCTCCATTGAAATCTTATCTTAAAATCAATAAAAGTCGAAAAAAAATCCAATGCATAGTACCAACATTTAAAATCCGTTTATAATAGTGCTGTGCGCGTGCGCTTTAAACGATTAATCGTTTAACAAATGCCAAGCAAACAAAAACGGTTAAATAAGCCAAAGGTTAATCGAATAATTTCAGCTAAGACTGGTGAAACAAATGAATAATAAAAACAAATAATTGGTTAATTTAGAAAAAAATCTACATAAATAACAATATTCAAACAAAATTACAATTCACTGTCAGTTCACTGCTTTCAAATGAAAGAAAATTTCAATCTATATGGTAAATAGAAACTGCTGTTCCTCTCAAGCGAATATCCTGAAAATTGGTTTCTGCTTTTTAAAATACAGATTTTAACACAATTCTAACAACTTTTTACGGGGATATGTGAAACATTAACCAACCGTATAAGCTCGACTATTGTATCATCATGCCTGGGGATGATGAATTCATCCAGATCCACCAGAGCGACGTATTCGAATGTGTACATCGATCGATAAAGGCAGTCGTTTAATGCAGCAAATAGTCCTTCGGTACGAATTTCCCTCTGAGAGATCATATCCAGATGATGCCAAGGGAGGATTGTAACGTACCCTTTTCGCTCGTAATACCTCAGTGCACATCCAGCATCCGGACCCACCGTATCATTGTAGAGAGTTACATGAGTACCACCCAGGAGCCTGTACAGCTCAATAAACTCCACTAATTGCAAAACCTGTGCACATTTAACGTCTTTTTTATTACACACCATACGAAGACTCAGTGAACGAGGGCGGTGAAATTGAATTCCAAAATAATTGCCAATTTAAGGGCACCTCGTGTAATCCAATAGTGTACAAAGCCTCTTTTTAATCCAGCATTCAATTCACATTTTAAGATTAATTAAGATTCGCAACAGAGCATATAGGAATCGAGTTTATAATGAGATATATCATTAGGAAAGGTGATTATTTTTTTATAAATTATTTTTGATTTGAGGAGGAAATATCTTGTCTTGATGAGGATTAAATGATGAGACTACGAATCGCTCGAGCTCAATGCCATCCCATCGTTTTACGAAAAGTGTTTATAACTTTAATTTTCGCACATTCAATTAATATAGGGAATTCACTTGAATGCTGTCCAAGAATATATACATAAAGAACAAAACGTGCTAAATCCACTTGAGTTTATTTCTCAGATTTTCAGGATATATTGTAGCTTGAAATCCATTGATCAAAATGAAATTTGAAATGGGCTATTATAATCTGTGAGGCTGTTAAATTAATTAAATTCAACAAAATCTTTTCAATTTAATACTGTCTTGAAGTTATTAAGAAAATCAAAATAGATGTATTCATTTTTTGTACAGAAAAGGCATATTTGACTGATTGTTCATACTCTAGTGACATAAATTTATAATTTCTTGCTTGTGATTGTCTAAAAACTACAAGTACAGAAAAAATCCGGCTATTCGTAACCAAATTACGCTAAAAATAGCCCTTTTTCCAGCACCCACTACGAGTAACGAATAAATCCGACTATTTGTACCGAAATTTCGGTACACGTAGCAACAGCCTTCTTGTTTACATTTATTATATATTTTCCGTTGAAAAATTTTCAAGTTTTATAAAATTATATTCTTTAAGAGAAATTTTGAAAAGTATTCATAAATTTTAAAAAGTGTTTACGTATTTGAAAAGTTTGACCTATTTACTGAAAGAATCTGTACTGGGAAATTAAAATTAAAAAAGAATATTTCATTTTACGGATAGAAGTTGAAACGAAGACAAGAAATTTCTTTTCGCTAACTTAAGTTTAATAAAAACATGGATGATATTCCAAATATAAAAAAACCATCATTATCTCAGTTTTGTCAAAAAGGATTTTTCACGTTTCGTTCACTTACTCCTCATATTTACAAAATTCTTCTTTTTGCCTTATCAAGATTCATTTGCGCGTAAGCAAAAAAATTGTATGTCCCTTACAAATTATCTGCATTTTGTGGAAGCATTTCCAACTATCAAAGAAGAAATGCAAAACATTTTGGAATTTTGCTAATTCTAGCTTAAAAAACAAACAAAATTAAGATTGACACTTAAAAGTCAATTAAAAATGTTCAAAATCTGACGTACAAGATAATTAAAGCTTTTAAATTGCCAAGCATTCAAATTAGAAAACTTTTTGAAAACAATTAAATCTGAACTAATCGATGCTAAAGTCCTGTTGTTAAAGTAGGTGATAATTTTATGTACAATTATTTTTCATTAGAAGAAGAAATTAATAGAATTTGAAAACATGTTGAAAACATTCAATTTTTTTAAAGCAAATTTTAATTTCAAACAATTAAAAGAAGATTGTAAAACATGTTTTTCATTGGATGGGGGTAAAACTTGAGCAAAATGTAGTCCTAATAGGTAAATATAATTTAAAAAAATTGGACCTGCGTGTTTTCGACAAACCTTTGTCCGATAAAAAGAATATTTATAACCATTTTTAACCAAATTAAAAATTTCACTCCCATTATTCATAATCAAAAAAATTTTTCATTTTTTTCAACTTTGATCAATTCTTTTCTTTTTCTGTTCTTACAATAAAGCTTAGGATTCGCACTTTCGAAGTCGTTAAGGACAAAATGTTCTTTTATTTTTTGTTTTTGAGAAACATAATTTTGCCCATTCTGTTTCAGGAAAATCCTCTCTTCCGAAGGAGTTGTACTCTTTTAAAATCGCAATTAAAAAATTTTCTTACTACAGTTTTGATAGAATTTTTCCAGAGCTTTTCAGTGATCTTACGCGTTATATGAAAAACCTATTATTTGACCTTAAAAAATGAAGGAAAAATATTTTTGCCCTCAAAAGATGTACTAACCTTCATTTTTGAAGGTCAAATTATAAATTTTCCAAAAAAATGCTTATGATAAATGGAAATAGCGGGAAAAATCGTATGGGAAAAGTATCAAACAAAATATTTTTATTGAAGTTACGGAAGAATTTAATATTTCGAAAACAAATCAAAACGAAATTTTGCCCCTAAAGGTTTCGAAAGTGAGAATCCTCAGCTCTATTTTAAAACCAAAAAATAAAAAAATGGGTTGTACTTTAAAAACATATCTGGTCATTGCATAATCTTACATTTAATTATGAAATAGAGAAGCGAATTAAGAGAGTTTTCATTCGTGAAAATGTAGATCATTAATTGTATACCAATTTTTTTAAATTGAATATATTGATTCGATAAAACAGATATTTTCTATGATTCACAATAAATCGGGCGGTACTGCTTCATCACGCTATTCCATTATTTTAATTTTTAACGTAAATTCAGTTTATTAACCCGAAAGCAGTTTACTAAATCGTTTTCATTTGAATACATTTGTGGATTAAAATATGTCCCACGATTTATTACTAATTCTATTAATTTTGCAGCATAATAGAAAGTAAAGTAATGAATTATTCTTAAATAATAATCATACATTTATTTAACTCCTGCTTAGAAGATTATAAAGAGGGAAATGAGATATTTAAAAAGAAATACCTACCCTATTGTAATCATAATGTAGAGGCTTGACGCAAATAGCCAGTGGCTTTTTCTCTACAGGTCTCTCGATAGGTCGATTTTGAACCAAAATTCGATTTGTGGGTTGTGCTCGAAGTCTAGCAACTATACTGACAGTCTCTGGTATTTTTACTGTAGATGAAGAATCTTTTGGTATTGGACATATCACGAAGCAGGCGCTGTACTTCAGATTCCAATTTTCTCGAATTACCTAGAAAAAACGTGTAATATTTAGAGAAGCTACTATTTCTTTTAAATAATAAAATTTAAGTTAATACAATTTTAGTTCATTTAAATTCAAGCAAAACAATTTGTAATATTTTTAATAGAATCAAATTTAGTAGGTATTTTTAAGAAAGTACCTTGATTTTTGCAGGAACTGTGATAGAAGATGTGATATTTGTATTTTGCTGAGGATACCAAAGACGACACCAAACTCGCTCGGGACTTCTTGTTTTGGTGGCACCAATTACTCGAACTAATCCTAGGCTTCCTCGACTTGCAACTCCACCCACTATTCTGTCGTCAAAGTACGCCGAATATACGAAAAATTTAAATCTGCGGAGAAGTGGTTTATTAAATTACTATTAAATTGCTGATTATTAAAATTTAAAAAAATTTATGATACAAATTAAACAAACTTGAAGTATATATATATATATACACAAAATATATAATAAAAATAAATTATATATATATATATATATATTAGAATATTTAGATAAATAATAGAGCAAAGATCTTCTGAAGATCAAGGAAGTTACATGATATTTTATTATGAAAGGTATTTTTAAACAATTTAATAGATTAGGTAATTATTTATAATTTGAGTTAATTGAATCGCCTCTAGATTCTCGAAAATTTTAAAATCCTATAAAGATTTAGAATCAGTGAACATTCACGGAAGATCATTGATGTTTTTCTGGCTACCTCAACCAGTAACTAATACCTGAAATTTCAGTCACATTTAACTGGTTTTTCCGTAGAAAAAGTTATTAAAAGTTAAATGGCGCTTACTGAAATTTGAATGTAAAATCACTAATTTGAGTTTATCAGTGAAATTTCATTGTTTGATGTACGCAGAAGTAGGTGAATGATTAAAATTAAAGGAGGAATACTGCAAATTCTTTTGTACATGCCATATTAAAGTAACTTTTAATATAACTCTACTACTTGAATGATTTATTATCGAAAATAATTTTCTAATAAGAAATGCTTGAATTATGCATTTGATCTTATAAATATTTAGTAGACATTTCTGGGATGATTTTATCACCAGCAGAAATTCTGATTGCATACGACGATTTAAAATCACTCTCTTCAAACATAAGGACGTTCCCTATAGACTCATAATTTTTGTCGAATTATTCTCCAGAGGAAAATATGCAAAATTTCTTCTTCTTTTAAAGTGCTTTATGATGTAAGAATTTCTTCTTCGAATCAGACACAATTCAGTGGGTTTTATTCGCAAATAATTTGAAGTCTTAAGGTGGTGTATTTTTAGATTTTTTATTTGAATAAAATGGGCAAAAGTTTTTTGTCATTCCTTTGTGCCGGATATTTTAATTCCGGACGTGAGACTCGTTTGTTGAGGAGATAAATAAAAAGAAGATAAAAATTCAAGAAAATATTTAAATAGGCGAGTATAAGTCTCTCCAGGAACCCTGGGAACCTCGCTGCAAGGATCTAATGTTTCAAACATAGAGTACAATATTTATCATATCAAAACAAATATATTTAGAAAAAAATGTGCTGGATTAAAAAAACCATTGCTTTGCTATGGGGTTGAAAAAAAATTTACTTGATTTAGAAACACATTTTTTTTAATAGACAGATTTTATTTCGAATTAAGGAATAAAAAGTTATCTTAAAATCTAAATTAAAGTTTATTCTGAGTTTGTAGATGTAAATTAATAAAAGAATAATATATGAAATGATGGAATATAATACACACGCATAGAAAAGATTTTGTTATTGATGCATAAAATGATGATTAAATCACACAATGAAGCAAAGCATAAATAAAAGCGGCAAAAGATACATAAAATAATCAACTCAAATTTTTAATAAATTAAATAAAAAACATTCAATGATTAAACTACAATCTGCCCGTCACTCGTTACTGTCATAACTTCTCTTTAAGAGTAATTCATTATTTCCCAATACTGTATATATACTATTTAAGGGTGACTCAAGTAAAAAGAAAAACTTTATTTGATTTGAGAAGAAATACCTGAAAAGTCTTCCGTTTAATGGACAAATTACTGTGAATTTTCTCAAAATTGTTTGTTAACGGAAATTTGCGTTCTTGGATACAGATAGTAAATTAATACACCTGTAGCTGTAGAAGGGTAAAAAATCCACGCCTAGAAATAAAAAACACCATTTTTTGAGAACAAGAAATGAATTTTCGAGCATCTTATACTAAATAAGGTACACAGTGATCTCTGAAATGTACAAAAAAACATTGTATTATATAGGTGGTAAAAACCATCCTCCAGAGACAAAAACGACCCCGAAACATAAGAAATGGTAGTTTTTCATAATATGAGAAATTTTTCCTTATATGTAAATCAAACAATTTTAAACTCAAAATTTAACTGTCCCATAATTTGTTGAAAATTTGTCTTTTTTAGTTATAAATTTTACTATTTGGTTGAAAATTAATTTTTTGTACTGAAAATTTAACGAATCTATTGTTAGTTAAAAATTTATATTTTTCAGTTGAAAATTTAATCATAACTTTAGTTAAAAATTCATTTCTGTATTTAATAATTTACCTATTTTGTTGAAAATTCGTTTTTTGTTTTTTTGAAAATTAAATTCTTTAATTTAAAATGTAACTATTTCATTTTGCTTGAAATTTTTTTTCAGTTGATAATTTATTTATTTTGTTGAAAAATCGTCTTTTTTGGGCCATAGATTCATATTTTTGGGTTAAAAGTTCTTCTTTTGAAAAAAAAAGTTTTTTGGCTTGAAAATTCAACATTTTGGATAAAAATGTTTTTTTTTTTTAATTTTGAAATAACATTTTTTTTGTATTGATGTTCCTAGCTTCCGATTATTAATGAGTAGTTCAAAGGCGAATCGTTAGTTTTTTTTTGGTTCAGTTTATATAGTATTACGTCCAACAGGAAAATAAATCAAAACTTTGCGAAATACTTTTTGAATGTAACAGATCCCCATCATACAGGTTTTTGGTTAAATAAATATATATTTTTTGTCAAAATAAAATAGAGTTTTACTTATTTCAAAAACGGCTCAATACTTTTTTATTCTTTAAATATTTTAAGCGTTCAAAAACTATCCAAGAGTAATAAACAATAAAGAATAGTCGAGTGCAAAAGCGCTTTAATGACCTTAACGACAAAAAAAACGACTTTCTGTTGTACCAAAACCCCTATAAAACGCACAGTTTTCAAATTACCGAATTCTTTTATGATACTCTTTTTATTCAGTTTTTAATGCGGGATAACACTTCCTAAACAAGAATTTAAAATATGTAAAACAAATAATTGGTTTACACTTATCTCACAAAGGGCTCCATACTTGTTTTCTTTAAATATTTGCAACGTTTAAAAACTATCGAAAAACGATCAACAATTATGAAAACTCAAGTGCAAAAGCGATTGAATAATGTTAATGACAAAAACCGTTTTTTGCTATACGAAAACCTCCATAAAATGTACAGTTCTCGATTTAACTAATTGTTATCGAATACTCTTTTACTCAGTTTTTAATTTAGAATAACAATTTCTGAACAATAATTTATAATATATAAATACATTTTTTTTCAATTTCACTTATTTTAAAAGGCCATGAGACCGTGAGTCCAGGGCAGCTGGGAAAGGCTGGCTAGGTTCACTGCAATTCGACGAGCGTAGCACAAATATTTTTAATGAATGTCAATGTTAAAAAGGACTTGATACTTTATTTTCATTTTGTGTATAATAAACTTCGAAATCATCAGAAAAAATTATTTTGCAAGCAAAAGTCGAGTTGTTTTTATACCTGAAAGAAAAATTTATGACGATCACGAAAAATGAAAAATTCTCGAGGCAAAATTCAGGGAATTTCGAAATTGGGGCAGCTTTCATAATGTTTCCACGGATAAAAATTTAAGTTATTTTTTGAAATAAAAGCTTTTTGGGAGAAGTCCTGCGTATAACTTGAGCCACCCTAGTGCTTCGTAGGTATAATTAATTTAGATAAATATTGATTATTCACAGCATGTTAAATATTCAATCAAGGTTCATAGGTATAAAACTATAGACTACAGAGTATAGACTATATAGATAGATGATACAAGAAGCTTATGAGCGATTATTATAGTTTGATTAAAGATTGAAGAACGCACCTGGTGTTCGTGACTGGAAGCCATTCAGCATGCGTAACTCGTAAGCTCTGATCGAGTTGCGGGAGACGAGCTTCTAAGCTGGGGGGTAAGCTCGGCAAAGCTCGGGGATCTGGAGGAATCACAGCTTTGGCCCCTGCCTCACCCTCACCGTGGACCAACAAGCCGACGTGATCATCGAAGCCACCCTTTAGCCCGGCATAATCTTCAGCCTGCAGGCGAAAACCGCAGTTTAGCTTTCGCGAAAGTATTATGCCATTAGAGGCCGCATCGCCGCTCATACGGCTTTACCTCCATTTACAACATTTACAAGATCAACATTTACAAGATATTCTTACCAAGAGGTCAACTAAGAATATTTACTTGATAGTTGGCCTAAGGGTTCCTATTGCATACCAGTTGAAAGCCCAAAAAGGATTTTTGACGCAGATCAATATAAATTAAGTTATCAACATATTTTAAAAAATAATGTTTATTACGAAGTGTCTCACTGTCCCGAAATTTGGGATGAGTAGTCAAGTATTTTTCATAAGCTTGGCTAGTCATCACAAATTTTCGTAACGACTAGTCCATCCCCTTTTCCAACTTCACCAATTTTTCGGGACGACCAGACACAGCCTTTTTTGTAAACTAGAAAAATATTGATCAAAGATAAACTAGCTGTGAATTCGATCTCGGGTAGTTCCACTTTGTTTGCATTTACAATTTTATGGTGCTCATTTGATGAGCACTTTGCTTCCTCATTATGATTAATTGGCAAATTTATTGGCTTCCTGATAGAGCAAGTTAAAATAAAAACATACACATAGGTCCATCAAAATGTTTCGAATCAAGGTACCTCTTCCATTCTTGCATGAACTCTGAATTATTATAAAAAACGTATTTCTGTTTAAGACAGATCAAATTATATAAATAACCATCACTTCCGTACTCTTAAGTATAATGTATGAATATTACAGGTCAATCAATTCGTATCGAACCGCAAGGAATCTTTTATATTCTTGAATTATGTACTAAAAAAAGTTTTACTATAAAAAGCCCTTTTTCAAAATATCATAAAGTGCTAAAAAAAGGTAGTAAATATTTGTAGAATAAGTTATCGTGTTCATAAAAAAGTGTGACATCCAAATACACATTCACACATACGCATGCACATATGCATATCCACATTCACACATACATATACACACATCATGAACATTGTTCCAAACGTTGTATTAGACATATTTTAATTGAGGATCATTCAAGTAAACGAATTAAAGTTTTTTCGAAATTTTTACTATTACAAAAATGATTTAGAGAATACGTCACCTCCCACCACTCACACCAGAGCCCTTTTTCAATTCCATAAAAAAAACACGAGTCCTAATGGTGGGCATTTCAAATCAGGGACCTTGGAAATGAGGGAGAAGTTTATTGAATTCCGAGGGCCCTGCCTTGGGCCAAACATTCGCATCTCTGCAAACTATGAATAAACTACCTTATTTCTTTTATAATGGATGTTGTTTGCTTATAAAATAAAACGAGATGCTCGGAGAACATTTTTATTCAAAATTATTTACTTAACACTCTAGTACAAAGTAATCTTTGGACGATTAAAACTTTTCCTTGCGACAAAAAAACTGACCTCTTTTATCTCCTTAAAAATTAAATTTAATGCCGTAAAAATACTTTTGAAAAAGAAAATTTAATAGACTTCTTCTTTTGCAAGTTTTTCGTTTCTGATACTGGATTTTTCAACCATATTTCTCCGTTTTTTCCAAGTGAGTTTACAGTCGTTAGCCATGGCTGTGGAAAACCGATAATATATGTTTGACCTGGGAAAATTGGGATTTTCTGTTAAAATTTTGTCATGCTACATACCAAACATTAAATATAAAAGAAACTCCGACAAACGTTAAGGAAATTGAATTAAAGGATCATTTTGAAGCAATTTTGTTGGATGCTATGGAAGAATTTAACGGGGTGAAGATGATGATTGAAGAATCCTTAGATTTTCAAGAACCTTTTAAAAATGCAAATGCACAAATCATAGAGGATGATGTTCAACACCATATTCCCGATTCGCCTTTTTCGCCTACGGATACATGCACAAAAGATGAGGAATAACTATCATACGACTATAAATTAGGAGCAGTCGAATACTGGAAAAGTGAAAAGAAGAAAAATTCAAGTCTTGAGAGTGTACAGCAAAAATTAAGAAAAGTTCTTTCAGTAAAACAATTAAGACGTTGGGCCCATACTTTCCATAAAGGTGGTACTTATAGAGAAAAATTTGCTGGGATATGTGACATTGCATTAGAAAAGTTAAAAAAAGCAGTTGATAATATGTTAATTGTTCACGATAAAGACATACGCAGATGAGCATTACAAGCACAAAAAGATCTTCCTGAATTAAAAAGAAAACACAGAATACTTTCCAGAAAAATAAACAAGTTTGTTACCAGAAAGGCTTTGGAAAATGTCGATGAGTTAAAAATTAAGGCAGATGAATTTGTAGCCAGTGTGAAGCAAGAGATACAATTACACTATGCAACAACTAATATCTGCTGACGGGAAACTGCTTTCACCTCTATTTCTAGATCTAAAAGAACCGAGCGGAAAATGTGCACCAATTGTAGATAGGACATTATTTAGGCCGAGTAATGTGTACGTAGATGCTTCAAAATCGAGAAAACTTACCTCAGGTAACATTACATTATTTACTACTATACAAAATTGTATGAAAGCAATGATAATTGGTTTTATTATTTGCAAAAATTTATTTTCCAAATGTAGGACCAAATAGCGTTTTACTCCTTGATTCATGCACTGTTCATTGTCCAACTGTAGTAGAAGAAGCAACATCCTCCGATAAAATTGTAAATTTTAAAATTATTCCAACAGGAACAACAGGGAAAATTCAACGTTCAGATGTATTTGGGTTTGGAGTTTGGAAAAATGATGTGCGTCACTTTTCCGATTCTGTTATTTTGATGAGTTACGATATTAATTTACATAACAGAAATAATATGATTAAGCTTCAGTCTTTGGTGCATAATCAATTAACATCGCCAAGATATACTAATTTTTTTGAATATTCATGGTACAAAAGCGGATATATTGCAGAAAAACCAGATAAATTCGAAAACCCGGTGGACTTTAGCTTCGGTGATTCATGTAAACCACATTGTGACATATTAGGTTGTAAGCATATCGCTGTATTTCGATGTTCGTGGTGTAAGAAAAAATGTTGTCTAGAACTCAAAAGATTGTAAATTTGACCTGAACGTACTATTTTTGTCTATAAAATATGTATACTTTTTGATGATTTTAATGATTTTTTGGTATCAATGCTCTTTTTTTCTTAAAAATACATAAATACCTTCATCCTCTTTTTTGTGTGCAACACGTATTTTCTTCGATTTTTTATTGCTCGATTTTAGACTTATTTTGCAATTTTCTACATAATTGGGGGGTGGTTTACACCCGTCTAATTTTGTTATTCATGTTGGATGGACTTATTTTTACTTCCTTCGTTATAAAACTAATTTCCCAATTTTTTGTGTGTGTATGGAACGTATATATTATCATATACACAAACTAAAAATCGTTTAGGGGTGGCTGCACTCACTATTTTTTTTGAGATCTTTTTTGACAAAACGCGTCAACTTTATTTTTGTCTCAAGTGTCACTTCCGCGACTTTTATAATAATAATAACTAATTATATTCAATATCTTAAAACTACATAAGATTTATATTCAATAATAAAACAACATATTGAAAGATCATATCCAATATCCAATTATTATTGTCAAAATCATATTATAAACAAACCTCATATTGTTAAGATCATTCGTGAAGATCAGATTTGCAACGAGCGACGCAATAGACCAAGATGAGCTGTACGCATCAACTTTCGTACAACAAACAGGCACACGCTAATCGAAAAGACATAAATTAATCAACACGGCAACCAGAAAAGCTAACTGCATTTTCAATCGCATATGCTTACACAATGCTGGTACCTATAGCGCTTATACAGTGCAGTAAACGAAAATGAGCGATACACACAAACTTTCTCATAACTAACACCACATATACAGCACAATAGACTAAAATGTGTGGCCTGCATAGAATTTGCAGAACTAACACAGCAAGGAGACACACATTAATTAAAATGCTATAAATTAATCAGTAAGCCAATCCTAAGAACAGACCAGGTTTTCAGTCCCATACGTTTACAAAATGAAGTTACACTGTTAAAAATGTTTGGAATTCTACAACATTTCTACATTACAAGCGTAAGATAGAATTCCAAACAAGATATGAGAATGCCGAAACTGCAATAGATGTATTGTAAGTGTTGTAATTGGTGGAGTCATCGTAGCCCGAACTCTACGAGATATTGTAAAATTCCAGTACATCATGTATTGTAGCGTTACCTTACGTTTCGGAAATAAGCTTCCGAAACATTTATTGGAAGTTTCCAACAGAAATTTTTTACAGTGTACTTACACTACTCATCTGCATGATTTAAGCATATTGACCTACTTATCTCTAAACAACGGACACCAGCAACTTCGATAGAAAAGCGATAAATATCACAATCAAGATAACAGCTGTAGGAGGTGAGCCTCTCACAAATAACACACGCAAACTTTATGCCCTTCTACGCATTAGATTATCTCAGCCTTTGTCATCTAGGAAGGGATACCATATATTGTGGTAACTGCCCCATTCTTCATATTTAAGCAAATCACGATTCCTCATCGCTGATTGGCTATCTTACTAATTACCGGATATAATGCATTATAGCTACTGCGACGCTTTCCATATATGGGCATACATTGGATGATTAGGCCCCTACCACTCTCTTACATAATTGATTATCAACGTTGATTGGGACAAAGATGAATACCTATATCTAATAACACTCACCCCTATGGGAATCTTAGGAGGGATCTCATGTATAAATACAGCAGATTTGGAAGCAGACGATCAGTTTAGAAAGTTTAGTTGCAGTTTAGATCAGTTTAGTTTAGACCAACAAGTCAATACAACAAAGAACCATCGAAACTCTAAACTCCGGTCCGAGATACTCGGCCCGTCAACCCAGTAACATCGGTGTGTTATAAGTCTTCAAAGTTGAACTTCTGTGTGGAGACCTTGAGTCAGAATTCAAAGGAGCACATGCCACAAAGGGACAACGGATGCCAGATTCATTGACCTGGTCACCTCAGCCTGCATTCTTCACATTTTACCCCCTACGGGTCCCATATAGGGACCCAAGGATTGAAAGACGAGCCACTTCCACTTCAAGTAATGAGAGGGTGAATACACATCAATGACAAATAAGCAAGTAAGTAATGAATTACACAGGGCCACAAAATGAAAAAAATGAAGTCCTCCGACCAAACCACATGAAATACACGTTTTCGGGTGAGCTGATTACGAATCCGTGGCCCCTATGATCCCTACACGTCAGGATCAAGGTCTTTTGAAGGTCAACTTCGTTTATTCGAGAGATATCATCTTATTGACCTCAGATTCTGAAAGAGCGGGAAATTTTACGTACGAATATATTTTTACCGACCGATCCCAGTGACCACTAGAGGTCACATGAAGGTCAAAAACATTCTTCAAAACTTCTGAACCTAGGAGCTTGTCATGGTTTGCTAATATTGAGGTAATGATCTTTAAAAAATACTTTTTCGAATGCACTGATCACGAATTTGTGGCCCTTATGACCCCTGCACGTCAGGATCAAGGTCATTTGAAGGTCAACTTCGTTAATTCGAGAGATTTGACCTCAGATTCTAAGAAAGATTTTTCTGTCAACAGAGAAACAATTTCAACCAAATTGTTGAATGTTTGAGAAAAAAGATGAATTTTTAGCTAAAAAGGTTAATTTTCTACGAAAAAAAAATTGAATAGTTAAATTTTCAGTCAAAAAAATTAATTTTGGACAGAAAAAAACGAATTTTCAATCAAATGGTTAAATTTTGAACCAATCATAAATTTTCAATTAAAATGATGAATCTTTAACCAAAAAACTAATTTTAAAAAAAAGATTCTAACTTTTAACCAGATACTTTAATTTTCATATTTCAACGAAAAAAGATTTATTTTAGGTCAAAAAAAGTTGAATTCAAGTAAAAATACGAATTTTCAACTAAGAAAGATTTTTCTGTCAAGAGAGAAACAATTTCAACAAAATTCTTGAATTTTTGATAAAAAATATGAATTTTTAGCTAAAAATGTTCATTTTCTACAAGAAAAGCATAGTTAAATTTTTAGTTAAAAAAAAAACTAATTTTGAACTCCAAAAAAAAACGAATTTTCAATAAAATGGTTAAATTTTCAACCAGAGATAAATTTTTAATTAAAATGATGAATCTTTAACCAAAAAAATTAATTTTTAACAAAAGAGTCTAACTTCTAACCAAGAAGTTGAATTTTCATCCAAAAAAGATGAATTCCCAAAGAAAAAATGTAATAGTTCATATTTCAAGAAAAATAGATTTAAATTTCAAGCCCAAAAATTGAATTCAACTAAAAATACGAATTTTCAAATGAGAAAGATTTTTCTGTCAAGAGAGAAACAATTTCAACGAAAATGTTGAATTTTTGAAAAAAAGATTTAATTTTAGCTAAAAAGGTTAATTTTCTAAAAAAAAAAAAAAAATTGAATAGTTCAATTTTCAGTCAAAAAAATTAATTTTGGACAGAAAAAAAACGAATTTTCAATAAAATTGTTAAATTTTCAACCAGAGATAAATATTCAATTAAAATGATGAATATTTAAGCAAAAAAATGATTTTTAACAAAAGAGTCTAACTTTGAACCAAAAACTTGAATTTTCATCCAAAAAAGATGCATTCTCAAAGAAAAATGTAATAGTTCATATTTCAACCAAAAAAGATTTATTTTAGGTAAAAAAAGTCGAATTCAACCAAAAATGTGAATTTTCAACTAAGAAAGATTTTTCTCTCAAGAGAGATAAAGAATTTGAACCAAACTGTTGAATTTTTAAGCAAATAGAGACGAACTTTGAATCAAAAAGATGAATTTTCAATAAGAAGATTATTTTTCAACCAAAAAGGACAAATTTTCAGCAAAATACATGAATTTTCAACCAAAAATTGAATTTTCACCTAAAAATATAAATTTTTAATCAAAAATAGAAGAGCTAAATTTTCAATAAAAAAAATTAATTTCCAAACAAAAAAAAAACGAATTTTCAACAAAATAGTTAAATCCAGTGATATAAAGCTACTTTAACAAATAAAGAAACCTTGTTATTTAATTTTATATTACGAATCTTAAAAAAATTAAGCACGCTCTCGAAAAATTCCCAGACTTAAAAAAAATTCCCCGACATTTCCAGGTTTTTCCGGGCATATAAAAATTCCAGGTTTTCCACGTGAGTAGACATCCTGTAATCATTTTCGATTGTAATAATTTTTTCAAAATAGAAAAAGTGCAATTCATTAAAAAAAAAAAAATTAAAGTAAAGTCATTGGCGATCTATATTTTCTCTATTAAACAAATAAGTATCCAGAGTAAAAAAAAATCAGTTATGTAAAAGTCTTGTTTGTATAGGTTCGGCGTGGAATCCAGCTCACAGAAAATATTCTGACTTTCTAAATAAATCATCAGCTTGTTACATAAGCAGTCATGGGAAATGAGTTAAATTACATAGAAGCATAAGAGCACAATTATTAGTAGCGTTGATATTATCAGCTTTAATGTCTAGAACAGACACGAAAGTGGAATCAGATTTGAAAAATCAGATCCAAGGGCAGATTAAATTCACACAAATTTGACACTTGAAAACTCAGTCATCAAAATCGGGATAAAAAGCAGGGTGGCCACAAAACTTAATTTTCAAAATACTTTTCTCTGATTTGTCCCTGACTCATTTTCCCTGGCCAATAATATTTAAAGACCAAAATTCTGGTCTTTTAACATTTTTAATATAGAATTTTTTATCAATGGAATAACACAGTTTGAAACTTGAATTTTTGAATTTCAAATTTATTATTCTCAGGGCTGCCACAGCCTGATTTACTTTCATTTCAACTCCTTGACATTTCTTAAAGCTTTTGAAAATTCATTGGAATTTAATTTAAAAAAAACCTAAAATATTTTGAATCCTTTCCCATCATTTAAAATTTTCTTTACACTCATTTTTTAATTCCTTTGAATTTTTAAAAATGCCTTAAAATCTTTGAAATATTTTAGAATAACTTCAAATTAATAAAATCTATTAAAAATACCCTAAAATATTTAAAATTCTATTTGACCCGAAAAAGTGACTATTGTAAATTAATGTGACTTGTTCTATTAAATTTCAAAGAATTCGATGATATTTATAAGAATTTCTAGGTGAATTTGAACTAATTCAGGGTAAATTCTTAAAACTTCAAAACTATTCCAGTTAAAATTAATAAAATTCAAATGAATTAGAAAAAAATTAAAAAAATCCAAAAAATGTAATTGATTGCAGTAAAATTGGTACAAATTTAGAGAAATTTAAGGGAAATGAGAAGAATTCGATAAAATTAATAAAAATTCAAGGTGAATAAAAAAAAATTAAGTGAATTGTAAACAAGTTAAAATTACGAAAAAATTCATTGAATTCAGAAAGTTTTAAAATAGTTTAGAAAAATTTAAGCGAATTCAAAATATTGTGATCAAATGTCCAAGAATTCAAGGTGGGTTTAAAAAACTTCAGGATAAATTAAACAAAAACTAAAATAAAATTCAAAAAATTTAGGAGAATTCCAAAAAATAAAAAGAATTCAGGATAAATTAATAAGAATTCAGGGTGGATTCCAAATGAATTCAAATGAGTTGCATAAAATAAAAAACAATTTAAATTACTTGGAATCTTTTAAAATACCCTAATATATTTCAAACCCTTTAAAATAGTTATATTTTCAAATAAAAAAAATTAATGTACAATCAAACAAAAAACAAATTTTTAACAAAATAGTTAAATCTAGTAATATAAAGCTACTTTTACAAATGAAGAAACACTGTTATTTAACTTTAAATTAAACAATTCTAAAGATTTACCAATACTTTCAATCATTTAAAGATATTCCAAAGGATTTCAATAATTTTAAGATATTCCAAAGGATTAAAAAAATTTAGGATATGTTTAAAACTGACAAAGACTTTTCAAGAATTTTAAAAAGTCTAAAGAGATTTCAAAAAAATTCAAAAGAATTTCAAATATTAAGAGATTCCAAAGAATTTTCAATAGTTTTCAATAATTTGAAGGTATTTCAAAGGATTTTGAAGTTTAAAGTTTTTTTTTAATTCGAATGAATTTTCAAAAGCTTTAAAAGTTTCGAGCGACTTCAAAATATTTGAAAAGATTTTAAATATTTTAGGGTATTTAAAGAAAATATAAAAAAGTTGTAATGGATTTTAATAGTTTTGAAGAAATTCCAAAGCATTTTAAATAATTTAGGGTATTTTAAAAGATTCTAAAGAATTTTTAATTATAAAAAAAACCTAAAATATTTCCAATCCTTTGAGATCTTTGAAAATCTTTTTACACTTTTCAAAGCATTGGAAAATTCCTTGGAATTTTTAAAAATGCCCTAAAATCTGTAAAATATTTTAGAATCACTTCAAATTATTGAAATCTATTTAAAAAAAAAACTAAATTATTTCAAATTCTTCGAAATCCCATTAAATTACTTAAATCAATTGAAAATTCTTTGGAATCTTTTAAAATATCCTAAAATGATTCGAAAACATGTTACTCTTTTGAAATCCCTTCGAATGAATTTTCAAAAGCTTTAAAAAGTTTCGAGGGATTTCAAAACATTTCAAAGGATTAAAAATTTTTTAGGGTATTTAAAAAAATCTAAAAAAAGTTCTAATGGATTTTAATAATTTTGAAGCAATTCCAAAGCATTTTAAATATTTTAGGGTATTTTAAAAGATTCTAAAGAATTTTTAATTAAACAATTTTTTAATCTTTTCAAATCCCTTGAAACTTCTTAAAGCTCTTGAAAATTCCTTGAAATTTTTAAGAAAAAAACCCTAAAATATTGCCATTCTTTTGAGATCTTTTAAATTCTCTTTAACCTTTTGAAAACGTTTGAAAGTTCCTGGGAATTTTTGAAAATGCCCGAAAATCTTTAAAATACTTTAGAATAACTTTAAATGATCGAAATATATTAAAAATACCTTAAAATATTTCAAATTTTCGAAATCCCATTAAATTACTGAAATCAATTGAAAATTCGTTTCAGTCTTTTAAAATACCCTAAAATATTGTTAAGCTCTTACAATCATTGACATTCTCAGAAACGTGATAAAATCCTTTGGAATCTTTTAAAATATTCTAAAATTCTTTAAAATCTTTGCAAATTCCTTGAAAATTCTGAAATCATTGAAAATATCTTGAATTCTTATAAAATACCCAAAAATATTTGAAATCCCTTGAAATCTTTAGAAATCCCTTGAAATATTTAGAAATTCTTTGAAACTTTTTAAAGCTCTCGAAAATTTCTTGGAAGTTTCAAAAATACCCTATAATCTTCAAAATCCTTTGAAATATTTTAGGGTATTTTTAATAGACTTCAATGAATTGAAGTTATTCTAAAATACTTTAGAGATTTTAGGGCATTTTTTAAAATTCCCAGGAACTTTCAAACGTTTTAAAAAGTTTAAAGACATTTTAAAAGATCTCGAAGGATTGGAAATATTTTAGGTTTCTTTTCAAAATTCCAAGGAATTTTCAAGAGCTTTAAGAACTTTCAAGGGATTTCAAAAGATTAAAAAATTCTTTAAAATCTTTTAAAATACCCTAAAATATTTAAAATACTTTGGAATTTCTTCAAAATTATTAAAATCCATTAGAACTTTTTTAGATTTTTTTAAAATACCCTAAAAAATTTAAAATTCTTTGAAATATTTTGAAATCCCTCGAAAAATTTTAAAGCTTTTTAAAATTCATTTGAATTTACAAAAAAAAATTCTTTGAACTTTTTAAAAAATACCATAAAATCTTGAAAATACTTTGGAATCTCTTGATATTATTGAAATATATTAAAAATTCCTTCAAATCTTTTAAAATACCCTAAAATATTTAAAATCCATTATAACTTTTTAAACCTATGGAAAATACCTTGACATTTTTAGAAATTCTCTAAAATCTTTAAAACACGTTGGAATTTTTTTCAAATCATTTAAATCTATTACAAATTTTTTAGAATTTTTTGAAAATACCCTCAAATACTTAAAATCCTTTAAAATATTTTGAAATCCATCGGAAAAATTTAAAGCTTTTGAAAATTCATTCGATTTAAAAAAAAAAATACTTAAAACTTCAAAATCCTTTGGAATACCTTCAAATCCTTGAAATTTATTAAAAATTTCTTAAAATCTTTTAAAATACCCTAGAATATTTAAAATCCTTAAAATTTTTTTTAAATCCCTTGAACTTATTAAAACTCTTGAAAATCCCTTGGCAGTTTAAAAAAAAATACCCTAACATTTTTGTAATCCTTTGTAATATCTTAAAATTATTGAAATCTATTGAAAATTCCTTGGAATCTTTTCAAATACCCTCAAATATTTAAAATTCTTTGAAATATTTTGAAATCCCTCGGAAAATTTTAAAGCTTTTCAAAGTTCATTCGAATTAGAAAAAAAACTTCAAACTTCCGAATCCTTTGGAATATCTTCAAATTATTGAAAACTAATGAAGAAAATTCCTTGGAATATTTTAAAATACCCTAAAATATTTCAAATGCTTTGAAATTCCTTAAAGCATGTTAAAAATCTTAAAAATTCTTTGGAAGTTTAAAAAATACTTTAAACTTTTTAAAATCCATTGAAATACCTTCAGATTCTTGATATTTATTAAAAATTTCTTGAAATCTTTTAAAATACCCTAAAAAATTTAAAATTCTTTGAAATTTTTTTAAATCCCTTGGACATATTAAAACTCTTAAAAATTACTTGGCAGTTTAAAAAAATTCCCTAACATTTTTTCAATCCTTTGTAATACCTTGAAATTATTGAAATCTATTGAAAATTCCTTGGAATCTTTTAAAATGCCCTCAAATATTAAAACTCCTTTGAAATATTTTGAAATCCCTCGAAAAATTGTAAAGCTTTTCAAAATTCATTCGAATTTTTAAAAAAACTTCAAACTTCCAAATCCTTTGGAATACCTTCAAATTATTGAAAACTAATTATGAAAATTCCTTGGAATATTTTGAAATACCCTCAAATATTTGAAATGCTTTGAAATATGTTGAAGCATTTTAAAAATCTTAAAAAATCTTTGGAAGTTTAAAAAATACTTTAAACTCTTTAAAATCCTTTGGAATACCTTCAAATTATTGAAAAGTAATGATGAAAATTCCTTGGAATATTTTAAAATACCCTAAAATATTTCATATGCTTTGAAATCTCTTGAAGCATTTTAAAAATCTTAAAAAATCTTAGGAAGTTTTAAAAATACTTTAGACTCTTTAAAATCCTTTGGAATACCTTGAAATTATTGAAATTTATTAAAAATTTCTTGGAATCTTTTAAAATACCCTCAAATATTTAAAATGCTTTAAAATATTTTGAAATCCCTCGGAAAATGTTAAAGCTTTTGAAAACTCATTCCAATTTTTAAAAAAACTTAAAACTTCAAAATCCTTTGGAATACCTTCAAATTATTGAAAACTATTGACGAAAATTCCTTGGAATCTTTTAAAATACCCTAAAATATTTCAAATGCTTTGAAATCTCTTGAAGCATTTTAAAAATCTTGAAAATTCTTTGGAAGTTTTAAAAATACTTTAAACTCTTTAAAATCCCTTGAAATACCTTCAAATTTTTGAAATCCATTGAAAATTCCTAGGAATTTTTTTAAATGCCCTACAATATTTGAAAATCCTTGGATTTACAAAAAATGACCAAAAACCTTTAAACGCCTTTAAATCTCATGAAATTATTGAAATATACTAAAAATTTGCAGGAATATTTTTAAATATCCTAAAATATTTTTAATGATTTGAAATCTCTTGAAACATGTCAACGATCTTAAAACTATTTTAAGCTCTTCAAAATCCTTTGGAATACCTTCAAATTCTTGAAATTTATAAAAAATTTCTTGAAATCTTTGGAAATACCCTAAAATATTTAAAATCCTTTGAATTTTTTTAAATCCCTTGAACTTATAAAAACTCTTAACAATTCTTGGGCAGTTTAAAAAAAATACCCTAACATTTTTTTAATCCTTTGTAATACCTTCAAATTATTGAATTCTATTGAAAATTCCTTGGAATCTTTTAAAATACCCTACAATATTTCAAAATCCCTCGGAAAATTTTAAAGCTTTTGAAAATTCATTCGAATTAAAAAAAAACTTAAAACTTCAAAATCCTTTGGAATACCTTCAATTTCTTGAAATTTATTAAAAATTCCTTGGAATCTTTTAAAATACCCTAAAATATTTCAAATGCTTTGAAATCTCATGAAGCATTTTAAAAATCTTAAAAATTCTTTGGAAGTTTTAATAATACTTTAAACTCTTTAAAATCCTTTGGAATACCTTCAAATTCTTAAAATTTATTTAAAATTACTTTAAATCTTTTAAAATATTGAAAATTTTATGAAATTTTTTTAAATCCCTTGAACTTATTAAAACTCTTAAAAATTCCTTGGCAGTTTTAAAAATACCCTAAAATTTTTTAAATCCTTTGTAATACCTTAAAATTAATGAGATCTATTGAAAATTTCTTGGAATCTTTTAAAATACCCTCAAATATTTCAAATCCTTCGAAATATTTTGAAATCCCTCGGAAAATTTTAAAGCTTTTAAAAATTCATTCGAATTAAAAAAAAAAACTTCAAAATCTTTTGCAATACCTTCAAATTATTGAAAAGTAATGATGAAAATTCCTTGGAATATTTTTTGAATTCTTTGAACTTATTAAAACTCTTAAAAATTCTTTGTCAGTTTTAAAAATACCCTAAAAATGTTGTAATACTTTGGAATACCTTCAAATTATTGAAAACTATTGCAAATTCCTTAGAATCTTTTTAAATACCCTACAATATATCAAAATCCTTAAAAAAATCCTTGGATTTTTAAAAAAATGTCCACAGACCTTTAAATGCCTTTGAAATCCCGTGAAATTATTGATTTATATTAACAATTTGTAAGAATATTTTCAAATATCCTAAAATATTTTAAATGCTTTGAGATCTCTTGAAACATTTTAAATATCTTAAAAATTCTTTGGAAGTTTTAAAAATACTTTAAACTCTTTTAAATCCTTTGGAAAACCTTCAAATAGTTAAAATTCATTGAAAATTCCTTAGAATTATTCAACATACCCTAAAATATTTAAAATCCTTTGAAATTTTTTGAATTCCCTTGAAACTTATTAAAACTATTGAAAATGCCTTGGCAGTTTTAAAAATACCCTGATTTTTTTTTAATCCTTTGGAATACCTTCAAATTATTGAAAATTCCTTGCAATCTTTTAAAATACCCTCAAATATTCAAAATCCGTTGAAATATTTTGAAATCCCTCGGAAAATTTAAAAGTTTTTGAAAATTCATTCGAATTAAAAACAAACTTCAAACTTCAAAATTCTTTGGAATACCTTTAAATTATTCAAAACTATTGAAGAAAATTCCTTGGAATCTTTAAAATACCCTAAAATATTTCAAATGCTTTGAAATCTCTTGAAACATTTTAAAGATCTTAAAAAATCTTTGGAAGTTTTAACAATGCTTTAAACTCTTTAAAATCCTTTGGAATACCTTCAAATTATTGAGATATATTAAAAATTTCTTGGAATCTTTTAAAATACTCTAAAATATTTCAAAATAATTCAAGAAAATACAAAAATATGTATAGACCTGAATTGTGGTTGTGTGAAAGTAGTTATCCCATCATTTGAGGAAAAAAAGTGACTAAAAGTGACTGCGTTGCATCCCTGATTATTCTTGATAGTTACTTAAAGTGCTTCTTAAAGAAATTCCCTGACTTTTGCCATTTTTTTCAAAATCCCTGACTCTTCCCTGACCAACAAAATTCCTGAACTTTTCCCTGATTTCCAGGTTTCCCTAACCTGCGGCCACCCTGGTAAAAAGCTGCCGAGTAATGGAACCATCGAGCGATTCTCGACTAACCAGATGAGAATGCCTTCTGATTCCGAAGTTGAATTTTCTACCAATGCCACCATCAGTTGCAGGACCACTGAATGTGAAGCTTGGAACATGAAGTGATAGTCCATGATGATGATGATGATGATGGTGATGATCGGAACGATTGAGACAATCATCCTGGGGTTTTAAGAATGGAATTCTGGACCACCTTCGACCACCATGTGTCTTGTTTTGATCATCAGAGATCGTATCATCAGCAGAATTTCTTCCTGAACTTTCCGATAAATTCGAAAGTGTGATGCTCCTCCGAAGATCACCATTTTTAATGCCTTCCTGACTCAAGAGGTTGGAAGGATCAGGAAAAATTCCAGCCAAACTTGGAGCAATGCTGGCTCCAATGGCAATATTCGTGATGCTAGGTCTCCTCCCTGAAGAGATACTTGCTCTACTAACTGAAGAAGTGCTTCCTTTATTATCTGGATTGAAATTAAAAATCGCAGAAGTCACAGGAGCTGTTGCTGATGTTAAATTTTCCGTTGATTTTTTAAAAGAAACTTGTTCCAACTCAATACTAGTCACTGGTAATGTAAGTCTTCGACCACTGCTTCGAAATTCGCTCTCCCTTGCTCTAGTCTTGTAGAATTTTTCTCTTGCAACCTTGTCTACTGAAGTTTCAGAATTTTTTATTGTGGATTTTCCGAAAGAGAATTCTTCCTTGATGTCAGGAATTCCACATGATGTGTTTAGGTTTAATTCTTGGGACATCAACGGGGTTTTGGCCTCCGTGTTCTTCTTCTCTTCCTCATCTTCGTCTTCCTCTTTAATTCCGATTCGAAAGTAGCTTGTGGAAAGTCTGCTGACTTGGTGATCGGGTTGAGCTTTCCGCATCGCATTCTTTCTCTGGACTTAATGCAACAGCTCCCTTTTATCGAAAATGAAATGAAGGTTAAAATAATAATTAATACTGAAATGTGGAAAATAATTGGTCATGATGAAATTGAAAAGCAGAAAAGAGAGACTTTGGCAAAGCCCACAAGCACATCAATAGGAATCCTGAAAAATAATTAAGAATTATTATTCTATTTCTAATTTCAAGTCGAAATATATTGTATTTTCAACAAAATAGTTAAATTTTCAATAAAATAGTTGAACTTTCAAGCAATAGGGACAAATTTTCAACAAAATCGTTGAACTTTCAACCAACAAACTTGAATTTTCAACCTACAAAGATAAATTTTCAACCAAATAGTTGGATTTTCAATAACAAAAATTAATTATCAACCAAACAGTTGTATTTACAACCAAATAGTTGAACTTTGAGGCAAAAGGGACAAATTTTCAACAATGTAGTTGAATTTTACGTAGTAGTTCAATTTTCAACCTAAAAATAAGAATTTTCAACCAAATGGTCGAATTTTCAAACAAAAAGGATTCAACTTCAAACAAAAGAGGTGAATTTTCAACAAAATAGTTGAATTTCAAAGCCAAAAAGAGGTTTTTTTTTAAGATAGTTGAACTTTAACTGGAAAGTTGAATTTTGAACAAAAAAGTTCATTTTTAACCAAGAAAGATGAGGTTTCTACAAAAAGATGAGTCTTTTAAATCTGAAAGACAAATTTTCCACCAAAAAGATTAATTTTCTTCAAAATATTTGAATATTCTAGGTACTAAAATAAATCAATGTTCAATCAAAAATGAAATATTTTAATTTTCAGTCAGGAAAAATTAATTTTAAAACCAAAAAAGATGAACTTTCAACCTAAAAACTTGAATTTTCAACACACAAAAATGAACTTTCAGCCAAATTGTCAAATTTGTAAACAAAAAACATAAAACTTCAAGAAAAAAGGTGCTTTTTCAACCAAATAGTTGGATTTTAAACCCAAAAAGATTTTTTTTTTAAATAGAGCTGAATTTTAACCCGAAAGTTGAATTTTCCACAAACAAGTCCATTTTTAACCAAGAAAGATGAGTTTTCTACTAAAAAGATGAGTTTTCTATTAAAAAGATGAATTTTCCACAAAAAAGTTGAATTTTCGACCAAGAAGATTATTTTTCTACAGAAAAAACTAATTTTCAACAAAATACATTGTTGAATTTTCAATAAAAAATTGCATTTTTAACCAAGAAAGATGAGGTTTCTACCGAAGGATGCATTTTCTATCTGAAATACGAATTTTCAACAAAATAGTTTAATTTTCGACTTAGAAAAATGAATTTTCCACCAAGAAGATTAATTTTCTACCAATAGACGAATTTTCAAAAAAATACACAAATTTTCATCCAATTGGTTTAATTTTCTAGGTACTAAAAAAGATCAAATGTTCAACCAAAAATAAAATATTTAAATTTTCAGTAAAAAAAATTTCAACCAAAAAAACGCATTTTCAACACAAAAAAAACCGGATTTTTAACAAAAAAATTCAATTTTCAGCCAAAAAAGATGAATTCTCAACGAAAAATTGAATAGTATTTCAAAAAGAAAAGATTTTAATTTTGAAAAAAAAAAACAATTGAATTCTCGAACCAAAAGACGAATTTTCAACCAAGAAAGATTTTTTAGTCAAAACAGTTGAATTTTTAACCTGAAAATATGAATTTTCAAAAATAAAGTTTACTTTTAACGAAAAAGTTAAATTTTTAGATCCGAAAATTAATTTTCTAACATAAGGACGATTTTTTAACAAAACAGATGAATTTTCAACCAAATAGTTAAAGTTTCAACAAAAAACGATCAATTTGCAGCTGAAAATGTTATATTTAAAAAAAGTAATTTTCAACCACAGAAACAAAACGAATTTTCAACGAAATATTTCAATCTTCAACCAATAAAATGAATTTTCAACCAAAAGAGAAGAATTCTGAGCCGAAAATATAATAAAAATATGAATTTTCTACCAAGAAAGATAATTTTTCAACAAAATAAATACATTTTCAACAAAATAAGTTGTTAAATTTTCTACCCAAAAGTGACACTTCAACGAAGATGATGAACCATCAACCGAAAAAATGAATTTTAAACAAAATAGTTAAACTATTTTCCTACAAAATAGACGAATTTTCAACTATAAAAGGTAAATTTTGAACCAAAAAGATGAAGTTTTAGCAAAGTAGTTCCATTTTCAACTAAGAAGTGAAATTTTCAACCAAGAAAATAATTTTTAATCAAATATGTCAATTTTCCACCAAAAAGATGACGTTGCAACTAATGAGATTACGTTTCTACCAAAAATGATGATTTTCAACATGATTGTTGAATTTTCATGCAAAAAAAAACAATTTTTTTAGAAAATAGTTGGTTTTTCAACAAAAAAGTTGTTTTTTAACAAAACACATGAATTTTCAACCAAATAGTTAAAATTTCAACTAAAAACGATCAATTTGCAGCTAAAAATGTTATAGTTAAACAAAGTAATTTTCAACCAAAGAAAAAAAAACGAATTTTCAACGAAATATTTCAGAATTTTTAACCAAAAGAGAAGAATTCTGAACCAAAAATATAATAAAAAAATGAATTTTCTACCAAGAAAGATAATTTTTCAACAAAATAAATAAATGTTCAACAAATTAAATAAATTAAAAAAAAATGGTTAAATTTTCAACCAAAACCGACGAATTTTCAACAAAATAATACAATACTCAATCACATCAGATTAATTTTTACCTAAAAACTTGCAATAAATTTAAACCAAGCAAGTTTACATTTTTGCCAAATGGGATGAATTTTGAAAGAATTAAACGAATTTTCAACAAAAAAAGTGCATTAACAACCAGAAACGACGAATGTTTAAAAAAAAAAGTGAAATACTCAACCAAGACAGAATAATAAAAAAAAAATTAAATTTGTACCAAAAAAGATGAATTATCAAAGAAAAAACGGATTTTCAAAGATATGATTGAATTTTTAGACAAAAAGATGAATCTTCAACAAAAAAATACATTTTTAACAAAGTTGTTCAACTTCCAACCATGCAGTTGAATTAACAAATTAATTAATAAATTCTGTCAAAAAAAATATAATAGTATTTTAACCAAAAAAGATTTTAATTTCAAATAAAACACGTTTAAACTCAATAAAAAATGATGAACTTCAAAGCATAAATGAATTTTCTGCTAAAAGAGATGAAATTTCAACGAAAGAATTGAGTTTTCAAGCTAAAAAGTCGAAATTTTGTTAGAAAACCGTTGACTTTGAAACACAAAAAATGAACTTTTGACAGAAAAAGTTAATTTTCGACCAAATACTTGAACTTTCAATCCCAGGAGACGAATTTTCAATATAATAGTTGAATTTTCGACTAAGAATCGAATAGTTGAATTTTCAATTTAAGAAATTAATTTTCAATTTTGAAAAATCGAATTTTCAACGAAAGAAATTATTCTTCAACCAAAAAAACGAATTTTTAAGAAATAATTGAATTTTCAACAAAGAAGATTAATTTTCTACCAAAAAGACGAATTTGGCACAAAAGACATGAATTTGTAATCAAACAGGGTTGAATTTTCAATTAAAAAAGATCAGTCTTCAACCAAAAATGGAAAAGTTAAATTTTCAATTAAAAAATCGAATTTTAGACAAAATAGTTCAATTTTTAACCAAAGAGATGAATCTTCAACAACAACAAAATTATTTTTTCAACAAATTATTGAATTTTCAACCAAGAAGATTAATTTTATAACAAAAAAGACAAATTTTTAACCAAATAGTCGAATTTTCAAACAAATTTGAGGAATTCTGAACCAAAAATATAATAATAGGCTTTTCAACCAAAAAGAATTAACTTTCAACCAAAAATAGTTATAGCTGGATTTTCTTATTGGGCTTTATTGATTTAGTTCGTATTGAAGTAAAAAAACGAGAAAAAGAGGGAAAAACGGAAGTTTTTTGAGGACAGGAAAAATTAGATGATTTTTTTTTAAAACGGGAAAACATTCCCTAAAATATTTAAAACCCTTTGAAATCTTTTAAAAACCCTTGAAATTTTTTTAAGCTCTTGAAAATTCTTTGAAATCTTTTAAACCTTCCTAAAATATATCAAATCCTTTGAAATCCCATTAAGGCCATGTGACGAGTGGGTCACGTGACCGGCTTCCTACCTTACCGACACTTCTTTTATTTGTAAACTTATTTTCACACGAATAGCCACATCGAGATAAAAATTTGGGATAATAAATAAGAATCACTAAGAAACGCGGCTATGGTCCTAAATTTTTATAATTATGAAAAAAGCAACAACAAAATTATTTACAAAAAAAAACTTTTTTCATAATTATAAAAATTTAGGACCAGAGCCGTGTTTCTTAGTGCTTCTTATTTATTATCCCAAATTTTCAACTCGATGTGGCTATTCGTGTGAGAATAATTTTACAAATAAAAAAAGTGTAGGTAAGGTAGGAAGCCGGTCACGTGACCCACTCATCACATGGCCTTCCCAGAAATATAAAAAAACTTTTTCATTGTCTTAAAACCTTTCAAATTCCCAAAATGCTTCGAACTTTCATTTCAAAATCTTCAAAAATCTACACTTTGTTTAAAATTTTGTTGAATCTTTTCAAATTTTAAATTATTTTTGTAATTTTTTTCAACTTCTAAATTTTTTAAAAAAATAATTTGAATTTTTCCTACAATTTTTTAAAAATCCATAAAATTAAAAAAAGCCTTAGAATCTTCCAGATTCTTTTTTGCCAATTTTTTAAATGTTCTCTTAAAATTAAACTTTCAGAATGAAAAATTCTTTTCAATTTTCCTAGGAATCTTGAGAAATTTCTAATATTTTTTTGAAACATTTCACAATTCTTGAAAAGCTTCTAAATTTTGTGTTCAAAATCTGCAAAAATCTACGTTTTGTTTTAAATTATTTGAAATCATTTTAACTTTAATCTTTTCAAATCTTCTAAATATCTCTTCAGTTTACTCGATTTTTTTCAAATTAATAAGTACTCAATTGTTATTTATACATCAAAATGTGTTTTTGTTTTTAAGTATGTTTAAATATTCTTTTAAAATTAGTTATTCAAAATAGAAAATAATTTTTTATTTTCCCAGAAATATCAAGAAAACATTTTTGTTATCTTAAACCCTTTCAAAATCTTTAAAAAACTTCAAAATTTTATTTCAGAACCTTAAAAAATCTGCATTTTATTAAAAATTTGTTATAATCTTTTTAAGTTTTAAATGATTTTAAATATATTTTCAAAGCTTCTAAATATCTTTAAAAATTATTCGAATTTTCCCTACGATTTTTTTTAAATCCTCAAAATTAAAAAAATTGACTGAAAATCTTCCACATTATTTTTTGACTATTTTGGAAATCCTTTGAATGAATGTTAAATATTCTTTTAAAATTAATTTTTTTGAATAGTTGATATTTCAACCTAATTTTTTTTATTTAAATAAAAAAGAGTTAAATTCAACCAAAATAAACGAATTTTCAATAAAATAGTTGAATTATCAACCAAAACAGATGAATTTTATACCAGAAAAGATGAATTTCCAACAAAATCCAGTAATTTTTAAATAAAAAAGAACGATTTTCAACCAAAAATGGAATAAGTAAATTTTCAGTTAAAAAGATTACTTTTTAACCAAAGAAAAATTAATTTTTTACAAAATAGCTTAATTTTCAACTAAAACCGATTTTAATTTAAAAGATGGATTTTTCCCTAGAGAAGATTTCTGTTCAACCAAAAAAGACGAGTTTTTAACAAAATACATGAATTTTCAACCAAAATGAATTAGTTAAATTTTTAATTAAAAAAATTAATCTAAAAAAATGAATATTTAACAAAATCGTTAAATTTTCAAACAACACAGATTAATTTTACACCGAACCCTTGCATTTAAAAAAAAAAAAAATTAAATTTTCATCAAAAACGACAAGATTTCAATTTATAAAAATTCATTAAAAAAAAAATAATAATAATTTTCACCCAAAACGTTGCATTTTTAACCCAAAAAGATTAAATTTCTACCAAAAGATATTTATTTTCAACTGAAAAAGATCAATTTTCCACAAAAAAAGGACGAATTTTCAACCAAATAGTTGAATTTTCAACAAAAAATTGAATAGTTCAATTTCCACTTCAAAAAAGTTAATACTGAACAAAATAAAAAGAATTTTCAACAAAATAATTAAATTTTCAACCATAGCAAATTAATTTTCACCCGAACAGTTGCATTTTTAACCAAAAAAGATGAATTTTCAAACCAGAAAGACTAATTTTCATCAAAAGATGTAAATTTTGAATCAAGAAAGATTTTTCGGGCAAGAATGATTTTTCAGTAAACAAAGAAAAATAATAACAACTAAATTGTTGAATATTCAACCAAAAAGATTAATTTTTTATAAAAAATAGAGTAATTAAATTTTAAGTTTAAACTATTACTTTTTAACCAAATAAAAACGAATTTTTACCAAAATAGTTTATTTTTCAACTAAAAATTATTCTAATTTTACATAAAAAAACATTTTAGTTCATCTCTTTTTTTTAATTCAACTGTTCATTACTTGAAATTAATATTTTTTTTGGTTTAAATATGAACTATTACATTTTTCGTTGAAAAGTCATCTTTTTGGGATGAAAATTAAACTGTTACATTTTTAGTTGAAAATTTATATATTTTGTTGAAAATTCTTTTTTTTTTAGTAGTACATTAATATTATTGGTTAAAAATTCAACTATACTTGTTTAAAAGTAGAACTACTTTATTAAAAATTATTTCTCTTGATTGAACATTCATTCACCTCTTTGGTTGAAAAATTAACTATTTTGTTGGAAATTCGTTTTTTTTTTTGTTATAAAAATTAATTTCTTTTTAACTGGAAATTTAATTATTCCATTTTTTGTTGAAAATCGAGATTTTTTATTTGATTATTCATCATTTTAGTTAAAAGTTTATTTGTTTAGTAGAAAATTGAACAATTTTGATAAAAAATGGTCTTTTTCGATAGAAAATTCATATTTTTGTTTTAAAATTCAACTATTTGGTTAAAAAATAATTTTTCTATTTGAAGATTCATCATTTTTATTAAAAAGTTTATTTCTTTGGTAGAAAATTGAACCTTTTAGTTGAAATTTCGTTTTTATTTTTGTTGAAAATCAACTATTACATTTTTCGTTGAGAATTTATCTTTTTGGATGAAAATTAAACTATTTGGTCGAAAAATCGTTTTTCTTTGTTTAAAAAGTAATGGTTTATCTGAAAATTTAACTATTCCATTTTTGATTAAAAATTGATGTTTTTTAGTTGAAAAATTAATTTTTTTTGTTGAAAAGTCGTCCTTTTCGGTAGAAAATTAATTTTCTTGATTGAAAATTCATCTTTTTGTTTGAAAATTCAAGTTTTTTTGGTAGAAATTTGAACTACTTTATTAAAAATTATTTTGTTGTTGTTGATGATACATCATTTCAGTTAGAAATTCATCTTTTCGGTTCAAAAATTAACAATTAAATTTTTTTTGTTGGTTCATCATTAATTTTTTTAACTGAACATGTAACTATTCCATTTTTGGCTAAAATTTAATCTTTTTAGTTGAAGATTCGTCTTTTTTAGTAGTAAATTAATCTTCTTGGCTGAAAATTCAACTATACTCGTTTAAAAGTAGAACCAATTTTTTTTTAATTAATTTTTTTGTTGAAGATAAATAATTTCAGTTGAAAATCCATCTCTTTGGTTGAAAAATTAAATAATTTGTAGAAAATTCTTGTTTTTTCGTTGAAAATTAAGTTTTTTGAAATGAAAATGTAACTATTCTATTTTTGTTTAAAAATGTATCTTTTTTTGTTGAAAAATCATTTATTTGATTAAAACCTCGTCCTTTTGGGTAGAAAATTCATATTTTTGGGTTGAAATCCAACTTTTTGGTTGAAATTCAACTTTTTTGTAGAAAATTATTTTTTTTTCTCTTCAAAATTCAACAATTTTGTTGGAAATAAACTTTGTTGTTAAAAATCCATGTTTTTGGGTTTAAAACTCAACTTTTTTGTATAAAATTAGTTTTTTTTTTGTTGAATTCAACTGTATTTTGTTGGAAAATTGTTTTTTGGATAGAAAATTAATATTTTTGTCATCATTTCAGTTGAAAATTCACATCTTTGGTTGAATAATGAACTATTTTTTAAATAATTATCTCGGTGGTTGAAAAATTAACTATTTAAACAAAAATTGTTTTCCTATCGAATTCAATATGGTCCCTACAATAATTTTATTAATAAGAATTTATTCTCCCAAATTTTTATAAAAAATCAGCCTAATTCCATGGTTTGAGCAACATTTTAGATCCTGATTTAAAATCTAGTACTTGCAAATCTCTGAATAATAAAAAAATTTAATTTTGCAGTGGAGCGAGCTTCCTCTTCGGATTTCGCTATCCTCAGTTGGATTTCACGAGCAACTTCTTCAAGCTTTTGCAGTTTATTTTAATCTGCCATCTGCACTGGTCCTTGGCAGCCAGATCTCGTCACAGAGATGACATCGTCCAGCATGTGGTTAATCCCGTTTTATGTTTGTATACCCTTTACTGTACCACTGTTGTACTCATGGGTATGGTCGATATTAACGGAACCTGGACCGAATGTTTTCGTAAGTACAAAAAATCCACTATTTCTTTACTTTTTTTTAAAAAATATTTGTCAACTTATTTGCTAATTGGCCATAAATTGTCCATAAATTGTCTCAATGGCTGATTAGGGTCGTCTGAAATGATGAATTTTTAAACCAAAAAGACGAGCTTTTAAGAAAAGAGCTGAATTTGCAGGGAGATTGTTAAATTTTCAACCAACAAGATGAATTCTTAACAAATTACATAAATTTTCCACAAAACAGTTGAATTTTCTACCAGATTGTCGAATTTTGAAACGAAAAAGACGAATTCTCTATTAAAGAGTTAAATTCTTTACGAAATAGTAGTTGAATTTTACACCAAAAAATGTAATACTTGATAGATCAGAAAATATTTTAATTTTCAACCGTACAGTTACATTTTCAAAGAAAAAAATTAATTGCTAACAAAATAAATATAGTTAAATTTTAAATCAAGAGGATTAATTGTGTACTAAAAACACGAATTTTCAACCAAAAGTGGAATAGTTACACATCTTTAGTTCAAGCCTTTAATTTTAAAACAACAAACGGAGAATTTTCAACAAAATAGTAAAGTTTTCAAAGAAAGAGAAGAATTTTGAACTGAAGTGATGAATCTTTGACCAAGCCAAAGAGACAAATTCTCAACAAAAAATTTAATAGTTGATATTTAAAGCATAACAGATTTTAATGTTGAATAAAAAAGTTGAATATAATAAAAAAGACGAATTTTCAACAAAATACTTGAAGCCTTGATTAAAATACATTAATTTTTTAACTATTAACTATTTTTTTATTTATTAAATTATTTTTTTAATTTCAAGGGATTTCAAAAGATTTTAAAGGATTTGAAATATTTTAGACTATTTTAAAAGATTAGAAAGGAATTTTTTATTTCGTAAAAAGTTATCTTTTTGGTAGAAAGTTCCACTGTTTCGTAGAGAATTCGTGTTTTTGGATAGAAAATTAATCTTTTTTGGTAGGATAATTAAAAATGCTACTTTTTGGTTCAAAATAATCCTTTTTTGTTTTGAGGAATTGATAGCAGAATTCAACTGTTTTTGATTAAAAATAAAAGTTTTCTTCAGTTGAAATATTAAATATTTCATTTTTGGTTCAAAGTTGATCTTTTTTATTTCAAAAATAATCTTTTTGATTTAAAAATTCAAATAATTAGTAGAAAATGTATGTTTTTATTTTAAACTTCAATAATTTGGTTAACAAAAATCTTTGGGAGGTTAAAAATTCAAATTTAACTCATTTTAAATTCCTTTATTAAAAAATTGTTTTTTGGTGGAAAATTCATTTTTTTTTTAATTCATTTGTTTAGTTGTAAATTTAAATCTTTTGTTAACAATTCGTTCCTTTGGTTGAGCATTTTACTATTTTGTCGAAAATACATTTTTCTGTTGAAAATTCACGAGTTCTGGTGGAAATTCGATAATTTTGGTAGAAAATTAATCTTCTTGAAAGTTTTTGTTTAAATTAAATTTTCAACTGAAAATGGAACTATTCCATTTATGGTTCAAAATTGATATTTTTTGTTAAAAATGTAACGATTTTTTTTAAATCGTTTCTTTCTTTGAACATGGAACTATTTTTTTTAATTCCTTGTTTTTTTTTTGACTAAAAATTAACTTTTTCAACTGAAAATGTAATTTCCATTTTTTGTTAAAAAATTTATCTTTTTTAGTTGAAAATTCTACTATTTGGTTGAAAATTTATGTATTTTGCTAAATATTTGTATTTTTTGGTTAAAGAAGGAACTATTTTGTTGAAAATTGATAAATTTTATTTAAAATTCGCCTTTTTTGGTAGGAAATTAATCTTCTTAATTGAAAATAGTCGTTAAAAGTGTATCTTTTTTAGATGAAAATTCAACTATTTGTTGAAAATTTATGAATTTTATTTCAAAATCGCCTTTTTTGGTAGAAAATTAATCTTCTTGGTTGAAAATTCATCTTTTTGGTTGAAAATGCAACATATTTGTTGAAAATTAATCTGTTTTGGTTGAATCTTTAACTATTTTATTGAAAAATCATCCTTTTTGGTAAAAAATTTCACCACTTTATTGAAAGTTCGTTTTTTTTTTGTTGACAATTAATCATTCAACTAAAAATTTAACTATTACTTTTTTGTTAAAAATGTATCTTTCTTTTGTTAAAAATTAAACTTTTTGGTTCAAATTAATGTATTGCATTGAAAACTCTTTTTTTTTTGTAGAAAATTAATTTTCTTGGTTAAAAAATGATCTTTTTTATTGAAAAATCAACTAGTTGGTTAAAAATGTATCTCCCTTGTTAAAATTCATTTTAGTTGAAATTTTCTCTCTTTGGTATCATTTTTAGTTGAAGAAAAAACTGTTTGTTGAAAACTTATTTTTTTTTATAGAAAATTAATCTTGTTGCTTAAAAGTTTATATCTGGTTGAACATTTTATTATTTTGTTAAATTTTTTGTTTTAAATCAAATCTTCTAACTGAAAATGTAACTATTCTATTTTTGGTTGAAAATTTATATTTTTCGTTCAAAATTTACGTATTTTTTCTGAAAATTCATTTCTTTTGTGGAACATTTATTCGGCTGAAAATGTAACTATTCCATTTTTGGTTAAAAATTTAACTTTTTTGGTTGAAAATTCCACTATTTGGTTGAAAATGCATGTATTTTGCTAAATGTTTGTCTTATTGGTTTAAATTGCATTATTTTGTTGAAACTTCTTGAATTTTATTTAAAATTCGCCTCTTTTGGTAGAAAATTAATATATATTTTTTTCAAAATTCATCTCTTTGGTTAAAAATCGTAGTATTTTTTTGAAAATTCGTTTTTTTTTAAGGAACTATTCCACTTTCGTTTAAAAATTAACCTTTTTTAGTTCAAGATTCGTCTTTTTTAGTAGAAAATTAATCTTCTTGGTTGAAAATTCATCATTTTGGTTGAAGGTTCAAATAGTTGTTTAAAAGTAAAACTACTTTGTTAAAAACTTATTTTTTTGGTTCAAGATTAATCATCTTAGTTGAAAATTCATTTCTTTAGTTTAAAAATGAACTATTTTGTTGAGAATTTTTTTTTTTTTTTGATCATGATTAATTTTTTTTCTACTGAAATTATTTTAGTTGAAAATTCATCAGTTCGGTTGAAAATTGAACTAATTTGTTAAAAATCCGTTTTTTTGTTGTTGTTGAAAATTAAGTTTTAAAACTGTTGAAAATTGATCTTTTCTAGTTCAAAATTCAACAATTTAGTTGAAAATTGGTCTTTTTTAATAGAAAGTAAAACTAATTCGTTGTTTATTTTTATTTTTTTATAATGCAAATTTGTTATGAAAAATTCCAACGTAACCTAAAATTGTTCAAAAATTATTAATCTTCTTTTTCTACAACTTTAATTTTTCGACGAAAAACACTAACAAAATTTGAAATTACTCAAACTTCTTTGGAATCTAATAATTTCTCATTAAAAATTCCCATTTTCGATGTAAAACGCTAAAATAACATAAAATTATTGAAAATTGTGAATTTTGATGACTATTTAATTTTGGTTTATTTGACAAATTATCTTTTTTAGTTGAATATTCGTGTATATTGTTGAAAATTCATCTTTTTCGTAGTAAAGTAATCTTCTTAGTTGACAATTTGTCTTTTTCAGTTGAAAATTCAACTATTTCATTGAAAATTGATGTGTTTTGTTGAAAAATCGTCTTTTTGGTAGAAAATTAATCATTTCATTTAAAAATTCATCTTTTTGGTTTAAAATTCAAGTATTTCATTTAAATATCCGTCATTTAAGTTGAAAATTTATCACTTTTGCTGTATTTTTTGTGTGGAAAATTAATTTTTTTAACTGAAAATTTAAATATTCCGTTTTTGGTTTAGAAGTGATCTTTTTTAGTTAAAAAAATCAACTATTCAATGAAAAATTTAACTATTTGGTTGGGAATTCTTTTTTTTAATTAATTTTTTTAATCTGAAATTGATCTTTTTTAGCTGAAAATTCAACTATTTGGTTGAGAATTCATGTATTTTGTTTATGGTTGAAAATTAATATTGTTTTGGGTAAGAATTAAACTATTCAATTGGAAATTAATATTTTCTAGTTAAAAATTTAAGTAATTAATTGAGAATTTAACTTTTTTGTTGGAAATTCTTTTTTTGTTGTTGAAAATTTAACTATTTCGTTAAGAATTCATGTATTTTTTGGAAAAACCATATTTTTTGGTAGAAAATTAATCGTTTTGGTTTAAAATTCGACTATTTGGTTAAATATTCATCTATCTTGTTGAAAATGCATTATTTTTATTTTAAAAGTTAGAAATTGGAAGCGGTTTAAACTGAATTTAATATAGTACTAACATTAATGTTACCTATATTTGCACTGTATTTTAAGTATAAGAAAATTAAATAAAAATTTGTTTGAATTATTCAAATTCGTGGACTTTGGAGATAAATTCAAGAAATGATCAATGATTTTGGTTTTTCTGGTTTGGATTGAGAGATCTAAGAGTATTTTCGTAGTTAGATCTATTTGATCTCCTAGATAATTGAAAAATAACGAACTTTTCTTTTATTTTAGGACCTTACTGGTTGATGCTTTCGAGCGCAGATTTCATAGCAGTGCAACTTTTCGCTGTGGTCGCTCTTTATTTAACCCACAGTAGCCGGCAAATGGCAATTTCGGCTCTAATGTTGCCATCAACATCATCGCAAACTCGAGATCTTTGGCTCGTAACCGCAGTCTACGAACTCTCGGCTACAGTTTCTGTCATTTTCGATGCCGGAATGACCCTCAGTAAGTATTATCACTTTGTTTTTAAGATTATATAATTTTAAGATTAAGATTTCAGATATTTTTAAAAAGAATCTAGAAAAATTTAAAGAAAATTTTTTTATTTTACAGGATTGGACCAGATTCTAGGAAAAATTCACGTTAGTTGAAAAGATATTGAGAACTTTTAGGCATTTGGAAGAAAAAATATTTGTAAATCTCTTCAAAACTTCTAAAATTCCGAAATATCTTTCAATTACTCGAATTATCCCAAAAATTTTCCAGATTTTCTTTTCGACATTTTTAGGAAATGACTGAAAAATGTAGAAAAATAAAATTCCCGAAACTGGGAAATTCCCGAATAATCAAATTCCCGACATTATAAAATATATGACATTGTAATTTGATGAACATATTTTTTATTTGATCATTTATTTATTATTTAAACCATTTTTTAATTGTTGCGGTTCGAGAATTTTCATATTTGGCAATATTGCAAACTCTCAGGAATTTTTCAATTTGGGAATGTAAAATTGTCGGCAATTTGATAATTTTGGAAATCTTCTATATCGAATATTTCCTTTTCGGGAATTTCACACTGTTGAAAATTTTGTTTTTCGGGATTATTTAAAAATTTCCCAAGAGTCTTAAAAAAAATTTATTCTCGTGGCTACAACATTTTAAGAAAATTTTCCTTTTCTCCCGCAATTTTTTAATTTAATTATAAAATTAATATTAGATAATAAAACATTTTTGTATTTTATAATATCTATTGTAAAAAATAATAGAAACGAGTTTCCAACGAAAAACACTAACTTAACCTAAAGTTGTTAAAAATGTTAAGATTAATTTTTGAAGTCCAATGATTTTTCTATTAAAAGTACCGATTTTCGGTTTAAAATTTGAACAAAACCAAAAATTAAAATTTTTTTAAAATTTAGGATTTCATGACTGAATGATAATCTGAACAATCTTATGATTTTTTTAATTAAAAATACAAATTTTGAACGAAACATACTGAAAATTATTAAAAGATTATAAATCTTGTTCAAATTATAATGATTTTGGTTGGAAAATGCATGTAAAACAATAACCTAAACTAAAATTGATCAAAACTAATGAATCTTCTTTGAAATGCAATGATTTTTAAATAAAAATTTCCATTTCCGACAAAAAACATTAACACAATTCGAAATTTTTCAGGCCTGTAAATTTTATTATTATTTTTGTTAACAAGAATCGTTGAATTTAAATCTAATAATTTTTGTTTAAAAATACAAATTCCCGGTGAAACATACCAACAGAATCTAAAATTGTTTGAAAATTTGTAAATATTCTTTGAAATCTAATAACTTTTTATTAAAATTACCAATAATTCACGACGAAAAACACTAATATAACACAACAGAAAATTTTTCGACATTTTTCTATTTGTTAAAAAGCATGAATGTTTCTCAATTCGCAAAAGGTCTTCCATGATTTTTCTTGGATTTAATGTTCAAAATTTTTAATTTAATTCTTGAACGATTCTCTACACATCTCTGTGGTACGTTTTTATTTAAAAAAAAATTATTTAAGAAAAATATTGTTTATAAAAGAAAACAATTGTGTAATTCCTAAATAAAATTTTTAGATTAAAAATATATCAAAGAGATAAGTAGAAAATTCTTCAAGGAATAAAATAATCCTTAATTAGAATTGAAATGATCCTTAATTAAAATTAAAATAATCCTTGATTAAAATAAAAATTAATGTGAAAAAAATACTCATATTGAAATTATAATTTCAGTGGGAAGGGAAGAACACGGTTGCAGTGGAATTTACGACCACGTGCAACTTTATTATAGTTCAGCCACCGTCGTCATCACAATTCTCAAATTCTTCGTGCCAACCTGGACTCTTCTCTGTGTTTTTCAACCCAGTAGAGTCAAGTCCAGACCTTCTGAAGTCGCCCTCACCTCCCACTACAATACGGTGAGTTATTTGAAAATCGGGACATTTTCAACAAAATAAATTAATTTTTAATCAAATAGTTGAATTGTCAACAAAAAATATGAATTTTCTGCCATAAGGACAAGTTTTCATCAAAAGACATAAATTTTCAACCAGATAGTTGCATTTTCAGTTAAGGAAATAATTTTAACCAAAAGAAAAAGGAATTTTCATGAAAATAGTTAAGATTTCATCCACGGAGATTAATTTTCAACCAAAAAATGATTTTTCAAGAAAGCAGCTCAACTTTCAACCAAGTGCTTGAATTTTCAATAAAAAAAAAATTGGAACTGAGCACTTAAATTTTCAACTCAAGAAGAAAAATTTTCAAAAAAATATATCAATTTTGGACCAAACAACTGAATTTTCAGTTTAAAAAATAATTTTCAACAACAAAAAATGAATTTTCATTAAAATAGTCCAATTATCAACCAAAGAGTTAAATCTTCAAACAAAAAATGAATTTTTAACAAATTATTTGCGTCTTCAGTTAAGAAAATAATTATAAACGAAAGAAAAAACGAATTTTCATCAATATACTTAGCTTTTCATCCACGGAGATGAATTTTCAACCAAAAAATTAATTTTTAAGAAAGTAGCTCAACTGTCTACCAAGTATTTGAATTTTCAACCAAAAAATATGAAAATTTCACAACAAAAAATTTTGAATCCAAAAATGTGGATTATGAACAAAAAAATTAATTTTGAGGAAAGTAGCTCAACTTTCACCCAAGTACTTGAATTTTCAATCCAAAATTAAACATTTTCAACCAGACCTGAATTTTCCATTCAAAAAGACGAATTTTCCATAAAATACATCAATTTTCGACCAAATAATTGAATTTTCAGTTTAAAAAAATAATTAAAAAAAAGAAGGAATTTCCATAAAAATAGTTCAATTGTCAACCAAAGAAATGAATCATCAACCAAGAAAATGAATTTTTAACAAAGTAGTTCAACTTTCAACTAAATAGTTATATTTTCAGTTAAAAATAATTTAAAAGAATCGAATTTTCATCACAATAGATCAATTTTTAACCAAGTAGTTGAATTTTCAATTTAAAAAAAAATAAATTTTCTACGAAAAAGACGATTTTTCGTACATAAAGTTTTCAAATATATAAATTTTCAACCAAATAGTTGCATTTTCAGTTAAGACAATGATTAAAAAAAAATTTTTTTGAACCCCAAAGTGAGAATTTTGAACAAAAAAGTTAATTTTGATAAGAAGTTAATTTTGAACCAAACACTGGAATTTTCAAGAAAATACTCAAGTTTTCGACAAAATAGATGCATTTTCAGTTTAAAAAAAATTTCAACAAAAAAAATAATACAAATAAATAAAATAAAAATACAAAAAATAAAATAAAATAACAAAAAAGTTAATTTTGATAAGAAGTTAATTTTGAACCAAACAGTGGAATTTTCAAGAAAATACTTAAGTTTTCGACAAAATAGATGAATTTTCAGTTTAAAAAAAATTGCAACCAAAAAAAAGAATATTGATGAAAATAGTTAAATTTTCAACCTAAAAAATAAATTTTTAACAAAGTAGTTCAACTTTCAACTAAGTAGTTGCATTTTCAGTTAAGAATATAATTTTAAACAAAAAAAAAAAGAATTTTCGTCAAAATAGTTAAATTTGCAGCCAAGGAGATGAATCGCTATAAAAAAAATTTTTTTTACAAAGTAGTTCCACTTACAATCAAGCACTTGAATTTTCAACCAAAAAAGATGAAAATTTTAGCAAAAAAGATGAATTTTCAAAACCAAAAGACGAATTTTCTATAAAACAGTTGAATTTTCAGTTTAACAAAATAATTTACAACAAAAAGAAAAAACGAATTTTCATCAAATTAGTTTAATTGTCAACCAAAGAGATGAATCTTCGAACGAAAAAAATAAATTTTTAACAAATTAGTTCTACTTTTAACCAAAAAGTTGAATTTTCAGTTAAAAAAATAATTAAAAAATTTCGTAAAAAGTGATCAATTTTTAAACTGGTAATTGAATATTCAACTACAAAAAATGAATTTTTTACCAAAAAGACGAGTTTTCGTGCATGAAGTTTTCAAATACATCAAATTTAACAAAATAGTTGCATTTTCAGTTAAGAACATAATTTTAAACAAACAAAAAAAAAGAATTTTCATAAAATACTTAAATTTTTATCCAAATAAATGGATTTTTAAAAAAGTACTTCAACCAAAAGAGATTTTGATTTTAAATCAGAACCGAGGGGAATTCTAAGAGAAAAGCGAATTATTCATCAAATTAGTTGAATCCTTAAGCAAAACGGAATATTTTTTGACGAAACCGATAGATTTTCAACAAAAAAATAAAATTTCTACCAAAAAAGATGAATTAGCAAATCAAAAAGACTCATTTTTAACAAAAAGTTGATTTTCTACCAAAAAAAGAATAAAAAACGAATTTTCTACAAAACAATTGAATTTTCAACCCGAAAATATGAATTTTTAAACGAAAAGCGAATTTTCCACCAAACAGTTGAATTTTTAACAAACAAAAAATGACGAATTTTCTACAAAACAGTTGAATTTTCAATCCGAAAATATGAATTTTCAAGAAAAAAGCTAATTTTCGACCAAATAGTTGAATTTCAAACAAAAAAAAACGAATTTTCTACTTCACAGTTGAATTTTTAACCCGAAAATATTAATTTCCAAACGAAAAGTTACTTTTGGACAAAATAGTTGAATTTTCAACCAAAAAAAGAATAAAAAACGAATTTTCTACAAAACAATGGACTTTTCAACCCGAAAATATGAATTTTTAAACGAAATGCTAATTTTCCACCAAACAGTTGAATTTTTAACAATCAAAAAAAGACGAATTTTCTACAACATCGTTGAATTTCTAACCCGAAAATATTAATTTTCAAACGAAAAGTTACTTTGGGACAACATAGTTGGATTTTTAACCAAAAAACGAATAAAAAACGAATTTTCTACAAAACAATTGAACTTCCAACCTGAAAATATGAATTTTCAAGAAAAAAGCTAATTTTCGACCAAATAGTTGAATTTTTAACCCGAAAGAAAATGAATTCTCTACAAAACAGTTGAATTTTCAACCCGAAAACATGAACTTTCAACCCAAAAATATTAATCTTTAATTAAATATTCGAATTTTAACCAAATAGTTGAATTTTCAATCAAATATCCGATTTTCGACCAAATAGTTGAATTTTTAACCCGAAAGAAAACGAATTTTCTACAAAACAGTTCAATTTTCAACCCGAAAATATGAAATTGAATCAAATATTCGAATTTCAACCAAATAGTTGAATTTGTAATCCAACAAAAAAAACGAGTTTTCTACAAAACAGTTGAATTTTCAAGAAAAAAGCTAATTTTCGACCAAATAGTTGAATTTTTAACCCGAAAGAAAATTAATTTTCTACAAAACAGTTGAATTTTCAACCCGAAAATATAAATTTTCAATGAAATATTCGAATTTCAACCAAATAGTTGAATTTTTAACACAAAATTTTTTTTTTTCTATAAAACAACTACATTTTCAAAAAAAAGCTAATTTTCGACCAAATAGTTGGATTTTTCACAAAAAAAAAAAACAAACGAATTTCAACCAAATAGTTGAATTTACAACCCGAAAATATGAATTTTCAGTCAAATATCCGATTTTCAACCTAATAGTTGAATTTTTAACCCAACAGAAAAAAAATGTCTACAAAACAGTTTTAATTTTCATCCCGAAAATATGAATTTTCAAGAAAAAAGCTAATTTTCGACCATATAGTTGAATTTTTAACCCGAAAGAAAATGAATTTTCTACAAAACAGTTGAATTTTCAACCCGAAAACATGAACTTTCAACACGAAAATATAAAATTTTAATTAAATATTCGAATTTCTACCAAATAGTTGAATTTTCAACCCGAATATATGAATTTTCAATCAAATATTCGATTTTCAACCTAATAGTTGAATTTTTAACAAAAAAAAAAAACGAATTTCAACCGAACTGTTGAATTTTTAACACAAAAAAAATTCTATAAAACAACTAAATTTTCAACCTGAAAATATGAATTTTCAAGAAAAAAGCTAATTTTCGACGAAATAGTAAAATTTTTCACCCAAAAAAAAAACGAATTTCAACCAAGTAGTTGAATTTTTAACCCAAAAAAAAAAACTTCTACAAAACAGTTTTAATTTTCAACCCGAAAATATGAATTTTCAAGAAAACTGTTCAATTTTCAGCCCAAAAATATTTTTTGTTGAAAATTCATTTTTTGGGGTTGAAAATTCAACTATTTGGTAGAAATTCGAATATTTAATTTGAAATTCCTATTTTTGTCTTGAAAGTTTAACTGTTTTGTTGAAAAAATGTTGGCAGAAAATTCAACTATGTGGTCGAAAGAAACTTTTTTTTGAAAATTCATATTTTTGTGTTGAGAATCCAACAGTTTTGTAGAAAATTTGCTTTTCTGGGTTAAAAGTTCGACTATTTTAGTAGTAAATTAATTTTTTTGTTGAAAATTCGTCTTTTTATAGAAAATTATTCTTCTGGGTAGAAAATTGATCTATTTGCTTAAAAATCAACTATTTAGTCAAAAATTAATTCTTTTGTTGAAAATTCATATTTTCGGATTAAAAAATTATGATCGTATTGTTGAAAATTCGTCTTTTTTGAAAAAAAATGTAATGCTTTTTGCTTAAAAATGCAACTGGTTGAAAATTCATCTTCTGCTTGAAAATTCCACTATTTGGTTCAAAAAAAGG
>JAABKJ010007545.1:145429326-145541688 GCA_011634705.1 Andricus grossulariae | reverse complement strand
CAATAACTTTTGACGAAACCGATGCATTTTTCAGAGAAAAATAAAATTTCTACCAAAACAGATGAATTAGCAAATCAAAAAGACTAATTTTTAAGAAAAAGTTGATTTTCTACTAAAAAAGTCGAATTTTTGACCCAAAAAAAAGGAATTTTCTACAAAACGGTTGCATTTTCAACTCGAAAATATGAGTTTTCAATCAAATATTCGAATTTCAACCAAATAGTTGAATTTTTAACCCCCAAAAAAGGAATTTCAACCAAATAGTTGAATTTTCAACCCGAAAATATGAATTTCCAATCAAATATCCGATTTTCAATCTAATAGTTGAATTTTTAACACACAAAATTTCTTTTTCTATAAAACAACTGCATTTTCAACCCGAAAACATGAATTTTCAAGAAAAAAGCTCATTTTCGACCAAATAGTTGAATTTTTAACCCGGAAGAAAACGAATTTTTTACAAAACAGTTGAATTTTCAATCAAATGTTCGAATTTCAAACAAATAGTTGAATTTTTAACCAAAAAAAAAAAGGAATTGCAACTTAATAGTTGAATTTACAACCCTAAAATATAAATTTTCAATCAAATATCCGATTTTCGAACAAATGGTTGAATTTTTAACCCAAAAAAAAAAAAAAAAAATTCTATAAAACAACTACATTTTCAACTTGAAAATATGAATTTTCAAGAAAGAAGCTAATTTTCCACTAAATAGTTGAATTTTTAACCCGAAATAAGACGAATTTTCTACAAAACAGTTGAATTTTCAACCCGAAAATATGAATTTTCAATCAAATATTCGAATTTCAACCAAATAGTTGAATTTTCAACCCGAAAATATCAATTTTCAATCAAATATCAGATTTTCAACCTAATAGTTGAATTTTTAGCACACAACAATAAAAAATTTTCTATAAAACAACTACATTTTCCCAAATATTTAGAAAATTTCAAATTTAAATCATCAAAATTACGGAATTTTAAATTGTAAAACTTAAAACTTGATTTCATTTGAAACTTGATTTGATTTGATTTATATTTAAAAGGTGTGTAATTTTGAACGTTTTTTTTTTAATAGTTTAATTTTGAAGATTTACAATTCAAATTCTTCCATTTTTTAGATTTACAATTAGGGATTCATTAATTTGGAACCTTTTTAGTTAAAAATTATGTCATTTTGAACTTTTTCAAAGATTTAGTTAAATTATAAAGATTTACAATCGAAAATTCTTCAATTTTAAAGATTTACAATTCAAAGTTCAACAATTCTGAAGAGTTAGAAAGAAAAATTCTTGAATTTTGAAAATATGGAATCGAAAATTTTTCAATTTTCAAAATTCACATTTTAAAGGTATATGCAATTTTGAACGTTTTCTTGGAATAGTTTAATTTTGAAGATTTACAATGGAAAATTCGTGAATTTTTAAGATTTGCAATTAAAGATTCTTTAATTTTAAAGATGTATCATTTAAAATTCTTAAATTTGGAGGATTTTGAATTTCAAAGGTTTCATTTTCAATATTCATTTTTTATTTTCATTTTCAATTTTGAATTCTAAATCTTCCAAATATTTGGGAAATTTCAAATTTAAACAATCAAAATTACGGAATTCTAAATTGTAAGACTTAACACTTGATTTGATTTGAAACTTGATTTGATTTGATTTATATTTAAAATGAGTGTAATTTTGAACGCTTTTTTTAATAGTTTAATTTTGAAGATTTAAAATTCGAATTCTTCCATTTCTTCGATTTACAATTAGGGATTCATTAATTTGTAATGTTTTTAGTTTAAAATTAGGTAAATTTGAACTTTTTTAAACATTTAGTTAAATTATGAAGATTTACAATGGAAAAATCTTCAATTTTAAAGATTTACAATTCAAAGTTCAACAATTCTGAAGAGTTAGAATTAAAAATTCTTGAATATTGAAAATATGGAATTGAAAATTGTTCAATTTTCAAAATTTACATTTTAAATGTATATGCAATTTTGAACGTTTTTTTATGAATAGTTCAATTTTGAAGATTTAGAATAGAAAATTCTTCAATTTTTAAGATTTGCAATTAAAGATTCTTTAATTTTGAAGATGTATCATTTGAAATTCTTTAATTTGCAGGATTTTGAAGTTCAAAGGTTTCATTTTCAATTTTCATTTTTTATTTTCAATTCTAAATCTTCCAAATATTTAGAAAATTTCAAATTTAAATCATCAAAATTACGGAATTTTAAATTGTAAAACTTAAAACTTGATTTCGTTTGAAACTTGATTTGATTTGATTTATATTTAAAAGGTGTGTAATTTTGAACGTTTTTTTTAATAGTTTAATTTGGAAGATTTACAATTCAAATTCTTCAATTTTTTAGATTTACAATTGAAAATTGTTCAATTTTCAAAATGTACATTTTAAAGGTACATGCAATTTTGAACGTTTTTTATGAATAGTTCAATTTTGAAGATTTAGAATAGAAAATTCTTCAATTTTAATTTGTCCGCGAAGATCCATTTCTGGACCACTGTGCATCGTACCGATATATTGTTTTGTTCCGGTAATTTAAATTGGGGAAAGAAGAATGGAAAATTTCTTGTTGATAACACAAAACCACTTTGTTTTCCAATCTTTGAAAGTACGCTCTACCCTTTTTGCACGTAGATTGGCCGTAAATTGGCTGAACAAGGTAACTAAGGGAGAGAGCATCAAAGGCTCGTTTATGGAGAGAGGCGCATGGGAAAATCGGCTTTTATCAGAGTACCGTGTCTCGGCCACTCAATACAGGGGATGGGGGTTGGTTGGTTTATGGTTTCCTCGCTTACACGGTTACGTAAGCGAATTGTTTTTCGGTCACGTGACACTTGGCCTGACCCTGGCCTGCATCCGAAAGCCACGATATATATGGCTGGACCACAGGGTTAACTGCTCGGAGCGTGCCAAGAAGACTCTGTGTCTGTGTGTGTATTTACACTATCTTTGAGCGTGTTTGTAGACAAACTGCCCGTATTGAACGAAGCTTTTCAGATTTTCAGCGAAGACTCGTGTCGCGGTGACCTTGAAACCATTTTTGGGTGACATCAATTATTTTGATAATTTCTTTTTTTTTATATTTCTGATAATTTAATAAGGGTGTATACTAATTTTCGCCCGGCAAATTCCCGGGTTTTCCCTGGCTGTAAATCTAACACAAGGTTGAAATTATCTTTTTTATTATTATTATTATTTTATTATTTGTTTAACATGACAGTTGCAGAATGGCCGAACAAATTTATTCTCAAAATCCCCGGATTTTCTCCTGAGAAATTTTTTTATTTTCCCTCACAATTAATACTCAAAAACCAGCATTTTAATCTGGTAACTTTTTCAACAGAGAATCTTTTATAAATGGGATAAAAAAAAATTCAGATGCAGATTTAACAATTTGAAATTTATTTATTAGGTTAAACCAAAAAAAGATGAGTTTTATACCATAAAAATGAATTTTCAATCCAAAGGAACCAATTTTCGACCAAAAAAGATTACTTTTTAACAAAATACTTAAATTTTCAACAAAAGATTCAAATTTTCTAAAAAATGAATGAATTTTTTAATTTTCAACGAAATGATGGAATTTTCTGTCCAAATAGGCGAATTTTCACAAAACAGCTGAATTTTCGAGCAAAAAAATTGACTTTTTATTAAAATAGTTGAATTTGTAACAAAATATTAAAATTTTTTACAAAACAATTTAATTTTTCACCAAATTCCTGAATTTACACCGAAATGATCGAATTTTTCGTCCAAATGGACTAATGTTCACAAAAAAGTTGAATTTTCGACAAAAAAATGACTTTCTAACAAAATAAATTAATGTTTATCAAAAGATTAAAATTTTCTACATAATAGTTTAATTTTTCACAAAATTCTTGAATTTTAAACCAAATGATCGAATTTTTGGTCGAAACAGACGAATGTTCACAAAAAAGTGGAATTTTCGATAAAAAAATGACTTTCTAACAAAATAGTTAAATTTTTATCAAAAGATTAAAATTTTCTACAAAATAGTTGCATTTTTTACAAAATTCTTGAATTTTAAACCAAATGATCGAATTATCTGTCCAAATAGACGATTGCTCACAAAAAAGTTTAATTGTCGACAAAAAAAATATTACTTTTTAACAAAATAGTTAAATTTTCAACAAAAGATTTAAAATTTCTGCAAATTAGTTGAATTTTCTACCAAATTCTTGAATTTACAACTAAATGATCGAATTTTCCGTCCAAAAAGACGAATATTCGCAAAACAATTTAATTTTCGACAAACAAAGATGACTTTTTAACAAAATGGTTAAATTTTCAACAAAATTCTTGAATTTACAACTAAATAATCGAATTTTCCGTCCAAATAAACGAATGTTCATAAAACAGCTGAGTTTCGACCAAAAATTGACTTTTTATTAAAATAGTTAAATTTGTAACAAAAGATTAAAATTTTCTACAAAACAGTTGAATTTTTCACAAACTTCTTGAATTTTAAACCAAATCATCGAATTATCTGTCCAAATAGACGAATGTTCACAAAAAAGTTTAATTTTCGACAAAAAAAAGATTACTTTTTAACAAAATAGTTAAATTTTCAACAAAAGATTTAAATTTTCTACCAATTAGTTGAGTTTTTTACCAAATTCTGAATTTACAACTAGATGGTCGAATTTTCCGTCCAAATAAACGAATTTTCGTAAAGCATTTGAATTTTTGAACGAAAAAGATGACTTTTCCACAAAATACTTAAATTTTCACACAAATGCTTGAATTATCAAGCATAAAAATTGAATTTTCAACAAAAAGTTAATTTCCAACCTGCAAAGATGAATTTTCAATCAAATGGTCGAATTTTTAATAAGGAAATACTAAAGTTCAACAAAAACAGTTGCATTTTCAACGAAATAGTTAAATTTTCAACCAAGAAGATTAATTTCCTAGAGCAAAGGACTCGAACACATGAATTTTCAACATCAAAATTTAATTTTCAGCAGAAACTCGGGAGTTAAATTTTCTGTTAAAAAAATTATTATTAAACAAACAAAACAAAAACGAATTTTCAACAGAATAGTCAATTTTTCAACCAAAGTGATGACACTTCAACCAAAAAAATAATTTTCAACAAAGAAGTTGAATTTTCAACCAAAAAAGACAATTTTTTAACCAAAAACATGAATTTTCAAATAAAAAATATATAAATTTTCAACCATAAATTAAATAGGTCAATATTCAGTTAAAGAATTAATTTTCAACCAAAAAGATGAATTTTCAACTAAAATTTTAGAATATTTAACTAGATGAGTTAATTTTTCAGTTGAAACTTTTGCTGTTTAATAACAAAAAAATTTAAACAAAAGAGCTAATTTTTCAGCCAAAACAATTAATTTGAAAAAAAAAAAAAACAATTTTCAACACAATAGTTATTTCTTAACCAAGGAGATAAATTTTGTATATAAATAATGAATTTTCAACCATAAAAGATTTTAATATTTAATTATAAAATATAAATATAAAATATAAAAATTCACCGTCAATATTTCCGTGCTCCTTTTAATAAATTAAAGAAACATATGCATATTTTCAAGTTTCAAACAAAAAATTTGTATATTTTTTTACGGATTCTGTATAAACGTATTTTTACGGACCTTGTGTAAAAATGGCTCATGTTTCAGGACCCGTAAAAAATAGAAGGCAAAAAAGTTGAAAATTTGAAAATAATATTCCTTAGTTAAAAAAAAAACATCAAAAAATAAAAAACGAAAAACATTTTTTTTTTGCAAATTTAGGTACAAATTAACAAAATTGCATTTTTCGTTATTTTTTGAAATATATTTCGACGAAAAAATGTTTTCTTACTTGTTTCCGTCTGAGTGTATTCACTTCCATAAACTTTACCAACAAAAATTAAAAAAAAAAAATGTTTTATCCGTATATAAAAAATCTAAAAAATTAAAAATTAGAAAATATTCAACCGACTTGTCCAATGGTGCAAATGAATTACCCAATTTTTTTTAATTTTTTCGCAATTCCACGAAGAAATTTTCCCGTGCTTGCTCATCTGGAAAATCTGGAATTGTCCGGAAAATTTGTATATAACTGGAAAATCCTGGAAATGCCAGAAAATATTTTTTTAAGTCGGGGAATTTTCTCGAGTGCATGCTTAATTTTTTCTTAAATTCTGATATGAAATTAAATAAACATGTTTTTTCATACGTAAAATTAGCTTTAAATTACTAGATTTCACTTTTTTATGGAAAATTTATTTCCTCTTTAGTTGGAACTTAATGTTTTACTGAAAATTCGACTATTTAGATGAAAGTTCATATATTTTGTTGAATATTCGTACATTTTGTTAAAAAATTAATCTTCTTGATTGCAAATTTGTCTTCTTTAATTCAATTCAACTGTTTTTTTTTATTTAAAGTTAACCTATTTTTTGTTAGAATAACAAATATTACAGTTTATACCTTGAGAATTCATCTTTCTGGTTGAAAATTCCACTCCTTGGTTGAAAGTTAAACTCCTTTGTTAAAAATTAATTTTTTCGATTGAAGATTCATCATTTAAATACAAATTTATCTCTTTTGTTAAAAATGTAACTATTTTATTAAAAATTCTTTTTTTGGTTGAAAATTAATTTTTTTTTAATACAAAATTAACTATTTTGTTGAATTTTTTTTCTTAATGAAAATTAATGTTTAAACTGAAAATTTTACTAATCTAGTTGAAACATTTTAGTGCAGGCCTCAGACTTATGAACTTCAATGTTTATTGAAAATGTTATTCTTTAGTCTATAATTTATAAAAATTCCTATTTATTTATCGCATGCTTTTTATTTACAAATTTTATTATTTTGTTCAAAATTGAATGACTTTCTTAAAAATTTAACAATTTTATTAAAAAGACATACTTTTTGGTTCAAATTTAACTATTTAGTTGAAAATTCGTTATTTTGGCTTGATAATTGAACAATTTGGTTGAAATTTAGTTTTTATTGAAAATTCAACTACATATTTTGTTATCTTTTTGGTTTGCAAATGTATCCCTTTCTATAGAAATTTCCTCTTTTTTGGTGAAGATTGCAACTGCCCGGTTATAAATTACCTTTTTCGATGAAAATTCACATTTCCGGGTTGAAAATTCAACTGTATGTCTTGGTTAAATCCAACAGTTTTTTACATTAAATTAACATGTTTTTTGTTGAAATGTCAACTATTGCATTTTTCGTTGAAAATTCTTCTTTCAAGTTGAAAATTAATTTTTTTGTTTGAAAATTAATACTCCTCGATAAAAATTTAACTATACAATTTTTAGTTGACATTTGATATCCTTTGTAGTAGAAATCATTTTTTTTGTGTGTTAAAAATGCAACTGTATTGTTAAAAATTAATTTGGTTCAGTTGAGGATTCAAATATTTTGTTGAAAATTCATCCTTTTTGGATATATTTAACGGTATTTAAATTAATGTTAAAATCTCTTTGGTTTAAATATCAACTATTACATTTTTTGTTGAAAATTGGTATTTCCGGGTTGAAACTGCCACCGTTTTGTAGAGAATTTCTCTCTTTGGCATGAAAATTCAACAGTCTTGCTGAAAATTTGTTTTCTTTTTATTGAAAATGAATTTTTTAATTGAAAATTTAACTATTCGATTTTTGGTTTAAAATTGATCTGTTTTAGTTGGGAATTCAAGTATTTTGATGAAGATTTGTCTTTTTTATGTTATATTCAACCGTTTTTCTTTAAAATTAAAATCTTTTTTTGTTTAAATATCAACTATTACATTTTCTGGTAACAATTAATATTTTCCGGTTCAAATTGTAACTATTTGGTTAATAATTAGGTTGTTTTGTTAAAAGCTCATTTTTTTGGCTTGAAAATTCAACACTTTGGACAAACCCCTAATTAGCCATTGAGACAATAAGTAGCCAATTAGTGAAGAAGTTCAAAAATATATTTTTAAGAAAAATAAAGAAATAGTGGCACTAGGAGACAATTGTGAGAAAATAGTGTATTTAGTGTAATTTTTTTCAAAATAGTAGCAAAATAGTGTAATCGCTCAAAAAAAGTGTAAAATAGTGTCAATAGTGTAGTGATTCCGAGGCCTGTAGTGGATATAGGGGCCGGTCTGTGAATTAAATTACGTTTAATGAGCGATTTAAATATTGATAATAATAAATACCTTATCGAACTCATCAATGAGGCAAACACCCGTATCTGCGAGAACTAAAGCTCCAGCTTCGAGGGTCCATTCATGAGTTTGTGGCGATCTTCTCACATAAGCTGTGAGACCAACAGCTGAAGCTCCTTGTCCAGTTGTGAAAATCGCTCTCGGTGCAATTTTTTCGGTGTATTTTAAAAACTGAGATTTCGCCGTTCCTGGGTCTCCGCAAATCAAAACATTGATGTCTCCTCTCACTTTGTGCTTTTTGCCTGAATGTTAAATAACTTATTTATTATCTTTCCAATTGAAGAGTTAAATGTAAAAAATGAGCCATTTCATTTTTTATTGGCCAATAATTGTTAAAGAAAGCAGAATCATAAATAAACAAATTCTTCATTTATTTGTACTTAGTGAAAAAAGATAAATACTTACAGTTAATAGATAAACTAACTTCAAGTTACCTAAAAAGTTACTTTTTTCAATTCCTCAATTTTATAATTTAAAAATCAAAATAACTAAGATGATAATGCATAAAAACTTAATTTATCAAGATATAGGCATTTTTTTAAACAAATAAAAAATACACAATATATTTCGGTAAGTAAACAATGTATATTTAAAATAAAATTCAAATTGAGTAATAGGCAGGTCACTCGGAACATTCTGCAGTATTAGATTTTGAACGAAAGTTACTTTGCAACCAAATATTTGGAGTTTCTACCAAAATAGTTAATTTTTTAACAAAATACATGCATTTTCAAACAAATGGTTTAATTTTCGTACCGAAAATATTAATTTTCACACAAAAAGGTTCTTTTCAACCAAACAACTGAATTTTCGACAAAGTAGTTCAATTTTCAACCAAGAATTTTCAGACAAAAAATATGAATTTTCAACAACAATTTTCCTTATTTTTCAATCAACTAGGTGAACTTTTTACCAAAATAGTTGAATTTATAACAAAACACATGAATTTTCAACCAAAATAGATCAAATTCTCAACAAAAAATATAATTGTTAATATTGTTTCATGAAAAAAAAACGTTAATTTGAAATCAAACACAGTTGAATTCAACAAAAAAAATACGAATTTTGAACAAAATAGCTTAATCCTCAACCAAAGCAGATCAATTTTCTACTCGAATATTTGAATATTCAACCAAAAAAAAAAAAAGAGATTTATTCCCCATAAATTTTGAAGCGAAAAAGCAAAATTTGGAGAACAAAAATGTCAACTAAATTGTTGAATTTTCAAGCCAAAAAGACCAAATTTTCTGCAAAACATGCATTTTGCATTTTCAAATCGAAAACATGGATTTTCAACAAATAAGTTACTTTTCAACAAAATAGTTGAATTTTCAACCAAGTTGTTAAATTTCTAACCATAATAGATGAATTTTCTACCCATACGAAAATCACAAAATAACTTTGAAGTAACTAAAAGTAATGTTACAAGTTACTGAAAAAATCGTAACTAAATTACGTTACTTGTAAGAAGTTACTACCCAACTCTGCTTAAAATCTTTGTGAAATCTTGAAATTTTTGTTCAATATTTTTGGAATCTTTTTAAATTTTTGTAAAATATTTGAAATCCTTGATATCTGAAATCTTTTGAAATTTTTATGAAAGCTTTGAAATATTTGTGAAAGCTTTCTTTAATCTTTGTTTGTGAAACCTTTTGTGTTCGTTTGAAATCATTGACTTTTAAAATCTTCTCAAATTTCTTGAAACTTTTTGAAATAGTTTAACATCTTTGAAATATTTGTGAAATCTTTCGAATTCGTTTAAAATTTTTGAAATGTATTGAAATCTTTGAAATCTGTTGTATTGTACCCTTTCTGAAATCTTTGGAATTCTTGTATTCATTTGAAATCTTTATGAAATCTTTGTGCAATTTTTCTGAAATCTTTTGTATTCATTTGAAATCATTAACATATTTTTAATCTGTATAAAATCTTTTGAAATCTTAGAAATCTGTTTTACTATAAACTTTTTAAAATCTTTGGAAATGTTCGAAATATTTGAAATATGGTGTACACGCCTTTTTCAAATGCTTGAAATCCTTGCAATATTTATAAAATGTTCGAAATCTTTAGAAATATTTGTGAAATTTTTCTTAAATCTTTGTTTGACAAATCTTTTTTATTCGTCGAAATCATTGAATTATTTGAAATCTTAGTGAAATCTTTTCAAATCTTCTCGAATGTTTTGAAACCTTTTGAAATCGTTTCAAATCCTCGAAATGTTTTAAAATCTTTGGAAATGTTCGAAATCTTTGGGAGATTTTTGTGAAATTTTTCTTAAATCTTTGTGAAATTTTTTTTATTTTTTTAAATCATTGAATTATTTGAAATCTTACAATTAGTGAAATCTTGTAAAATCTTCGACATTTTTTTAAATCTTTGGAAATGTTCGAAGTCTTTGAAATCTGGTGTACATGCCTTTTTCAAATATTTGAAATCCTTGCAATCTTTATGAAATGTTCGAAATTTTTGTGAAATCTTTTTTTAAACCTTTTGAAATATTCGTGAAATTTTTCTTAAATCTTTGTAAAAACTTTTTTATTTGTTGAAATCATTGAATTATTTGAAATCTTACAATGATTGAAATATTTTAAAATCTTCTCAAATGTTTTGAAACCTTTTGAAATCGTTTAAAATCTTCGAAATTTTTAAATTTTTTTAGAAATGTTCGAAATCTTTGAAATATGGTGTACACGCCTTTTTCAAATCTTTAAAATTCTTGCAATCTTTATGAAATGTTCGAAATCTTTGTCAAATCTTTTGAAATATTTGTGAAATTTTTCTTAAATCTTTGTGAAAACTTTTTTATTTGTTGAAATCATTGAATTATTCGGAATATTACAATTATTGAAATCTTTTCAAAACTTCTCAAATGTTTTGAAACCTTTTGAAATTCTTTTAAATCTTTGGAAATATTCGAAATCTTTGTGAAATCTCTGAAATCTGGTGTACACGCCTTTGTGAAATCTTTGAAATTCTTGCAATCTTTATGAAATATTCGAAATCTTTGAGAAATTTTTGTCAAATCTTTTGAAATATTTGTGAAATTTTTCCTAAATCTTTGTTCATGAATTCTTAGTGAAATCTTGTCAAATCTTCTTAAATGTTTTGAAACCTTTTAAAAATCGATTCAAATCTTCGAATTTTTTTTAAATCTTTGGAAATGTTCCAAATCTTTGGGAAATCTTTTGAAATATTTGTGGAATTTTTCTTAAATCTTTGTGAAAACTTTTTTATTTGTTGAAATCATTGAATTATTTGAAATCTTACAATTATTAAAGTCTTTTAAAATCTTCTCAAATGTTTTGCAACCTTTTGAAATCGTTTCAAATCTTCGAATTTTTTTTTAATCTTTGGAAATGTTCGAAATCTTTGTTGAATCTTTGAAATCTGGTGTACACGCCTTTTTGAAATTTTTGAAATTCTTGCAATCTTTATGAAATATTTGAAATCTTTGGGAAATTTTTGTCAAATATTTTGAAATATTTGTGAAATTTTTCTTAAATCTTTGTTTGTGAATTCGTAGTGAAATCTTCTCAAATGTTTTGAAACCTTTTGAAATCATCGCAAATTCTCGAAATGTTTTAAAATCTTTGGAAATGTTCTAAATCTTTGTTGAATCTTTGAAATCTGGTGTACACGCCTTTTTGAAATTTTCGAAATTCTTGCAATGTTTATGAAATGTTCGAAATCTTTGGGAAATTTTTGTCAAATCTTTTGAAATATTTGTGAAATTTTTCTTAAATCTTTGTTTGTGAATTTGTAGTGCAATCTTTTCAAATCTTCTCAAATGTTTTGAAATCTTTTGAAATCGTTTCAAATCTTCGAAATTTTTAAAAGCTATGTGAAATTGTCTTGAAATATTCGTAATCTGGTGTCCATCGAAATTCTCACCTAATAATTTTTATAATCTGTAAGTTGAATATCACAAAAAATGTATACTTCAACATTCTATATTAGCGGAGGCGAAATAAAAAACTTATAGAATTATTCACAATATTAAAGTCTGTTCATTGCAATCTACAAAAAAATTGGTAAAGTCTACAAATAATGCCTACAAATCTCTTTATTTATTCTGTAATAAGTAAGAGATAACAAAATATCTTAATAAATAACAATCTTTTCAGTAACCATATTTGTTCTAAACGAGATGTTTCTTTCATAATAGACTTAAAGACTTAAAATACTTTTCGCATTTCAACAAAATAACTGTTTTAAAAGGAAAAAAATTTATGTCAAGGTTCTCGTAAAAATTCAAGGAGATTTCTAGGTTTTCATGGTTCAAAAAAAATTCAAGGAGAATTCCAGGTTTTCAAGGTTGCTGGGCACCATGTCAAAACATAATAACTCTTCTAAATTTGAAGTATTTGAAATAAAAATTAAATCCTTTTTAATTCATCAATTTATAAAAAAATGTTATCAGAATTCAAACAATTTGCAAGATTAGCAGTGATTAAAAAGGATTTCAACCAATTTTAAGAAAATTTATCAAATTTCCAAGGATTTTGAATATTTTAAGGAATTTTCAATGGTTTGAAACATTTTAAGGGAATTAAAAAGACTCGGGGTTTCAGCACATTGAAAATACGTCGACGAGGATGCATTTTTGAATTTAATATTCAAACCACATAATCTAAAGGCAATTTTTCTTGTGGGACCAAATCGATTTTTTCAAAAAATATTTTTCTTGTTGTTCTTTTTTCTAATTGAAAATTTAGCGTCTTTTTGCGCCTGTAAAATGCAATGCGCCAGCTAACACTGCATGCTGAGCTGCAGTCACCCGGGTAGTTTCAGGTTGCATGAAATTTCGATTTTCCTTCGCTTAGAGTGATATATAATATAATAATATAATAATATAATATATTTATGAAATATTTCTAAAACCTTTCGGAAGAATGTGGGTATGTTTATTTTTGAAAAATCAACTTGAAACTAACCGGTGACTGCAACCCGGCATATAGCTTTAGCTGACGCGTTGCAACTATACAGGCGCAAAAAGACGCCCAATTTTCAATTGAAAAAAAACACCAGAACATTTTTTCAAAAAATCGCTTCAATAGATATACAAAATTCTAAACATTTTATAATATTTCTATAAGCTGCAAAAATTTTTCACAAAAATGAAGGGATTTCATAGAATTTCAAAGATTTCAAGATAATTTCAAATATTTCAAAATTTACATTTCAATTTACACAAATAAAAAAATGCTGGTCATTTTTTTGGTGAAATCAGATTGAAAAGCTGTTGCTTTTGCTGACGTTATTGCGTCAGCATTCAGCATTTAAATTCAACAATTGTAGAAACTTATGCAATTTGCAAGTGACATTCTGCAGTCTATAAAAATTATGTAATTGCGATAACAAAGAGAAGGCTAAGTTAAATTTCTGCTTATGCGAGTAACAGTCGACATATTCAACATCTAGTTCAAATTCAAAAATTCTTTTTTTTTTAATATCAAGACACAAAAGGAGATTAATCAAAGTTAATTTAAAAATAAATTTTGATTACATACTAAAATAAAGGCACCAAAAAGAACTGTAATAAAAATTAACAATTTATAACACTTCTAAATAATAACATAGTTTTTTTATTTTAGGAACCTTTATATTCAATTTCATTTCCAAATTTTTCCAAAATTCTATTTACCTCGATTTGTGTAATGAGAATTTATTTATCTTTTTTTTTTGACATCTTATCAAAGTCTGTTTTAACTTGAATAGAAATTCTTTAGTTTGCATAGGGTCACCAACTAATTTTTTTTTTATTTTTAAATATGAAATTATTCACTCTAAAATAAAATTCATCATAATTCAAAATTTTCATTTATACCTTTGTAAAATTCAAGAATGTGCAAGATTTGTAATTTAAAATTTGACTTTTGATTTCCAAAACCATCAAAATTGAAGAACTTTTATTTATACTTTCGTAAAAATTAAGAGTTTTCAATTGTAAATCTTCAAAATTGAAAAGAAATTTATTGTAAATCTTAAAAATTAAATAATGTTCAATTTTAAATCTTTAAAATGGAACTATTCCAAAAAATGTTCCAAATTTACGTACCTTGAAAATATATATTTTGAAAATTGAATATTTTGAATTCTTTATTTTCAAAACTACAAAATTTTCAATTGTAACTGTTTAAGATTGCAGATCTTTGAATTTTAAATCGTCCAATTTAGAGAGTTATTACTTTTGACAATTTTCAATGAAAAACTCTGTAATTTTTTCTGCAATTTAATTTCTTTTCAGTTTGGAAGATTAAAAATTTAAAACTTGAATTTTGATTTCCAAATCGATAAAATCGCCAAAATTTAAGAATTTTGATGTATACCTTCATTAAGATTAAGAGTTGTCAATTGTAACTAAATTAAATTGTAGAATTTTTTAATTGCAAGACCTTAAATTTGAAGATCTTCTAGTTTTGAAAATTTTCAATTCAAAATTCTGTAATTTTGATGATCAACATTTTTAATTTCATTAATTTGGAAGGCTTATAATTGAAAATTTGATTTTTGATTCAAAAAATCATCAAAATTTAAGACTTTTCATTTATACTTTCGTACAAATTTAGAGTTTTCAATTTTAAATCTTCAAAATTGAAATTTTTTTATTGTAAATCGTTAAAATTGAAAAAATTTCCATTGTAAATCTCCAAAATTAAACTACTCCAAAAAAATTTTCTGAATTACATACCTTTAAAACAGGTATCTTAAAAATTGAATGTTTTTGAAATCTTCATTTTCCAAATTCCAAAATTTTCAATTGTAACTGTTTAAAATTGCAGATCTTTGCATTTCAAATCGTTGGAATGAAAGAGTTTTTAATTTTGACAATTGTCAATTAAAAATTTTGTAATTTTGGTGTTTTACATTAGAAATGTTCTCAATTTTGAAGATTTAGAATTGAAAACTTCAATCTTTAAAATTGAAGAATTTTTAGTTTTGATAATTTTCAATTCAAAATTCTGTAATTTTCATGATTTACATTCGAAATTCCTTCAATTTGGAATTTTTCCAATTGAAAAATTAACTTTTCATTCCCAAAATCATACAAATTTAAGAATTTTCATTATACATCCTTAAAATTGAAGAATTATCAATTTTAAATCTTCAAAATTCAACTAATAAAAAATTCAAAATAACGTCATTTTAAATTTAACACATTCAAAATTAAAGCATTTTCAAAAACAAATCTCCAAGATAATCCTATCAGAAAAAAAAACAATAAAAATTGCAATCATTCTCCATTATACACATTAAATATTGAAGAGTCTTCAATTTGCAATATTCAAAATTAAATAATTTCCCGTTGTAAATCTTAAAAATTCATATTCTAAAAAAACATTCAAAAATACATATATTTAAATATATAAACATTTTAAATTAATGAATCTTCAATTGTAAATCTTAAAAATTGAACTATTCCAAAAAATGTTTAAAACTACATACCTTTAAAATATACATTTCCAAAATCAAATAATTTTTAATTCTGTTTTTCTCAAAATTCAAGAATTTTTAATTGTAACTCTTCAAAATTGTAGATCTTGGAATTTCAAATAATTTAAATCAAAGAGTTTCTAATTTTGACAATTTATGATCAAAAATTATAATTTTCATGACATACATTTGAAATTATTTCAATTTAGAAGATTTAGAATGGAAAATTCAAATTTTGATTTTCAAAATCATAAAAATTGTTAAAATTTTATTTCCACATCTTTAAAATGTAAGAGTTTTTCGTCTTTATAATTTTCAATTCAAAATTCTGTAATTTTGAAGATTCACATTCTAAATTCCTTCAATTTGGAAGATTTGGAATTGAAAAAAGAACTTAATTTCCAAAATCATCCAAATTTAAGAATCTTTGTTATACATCTTTAAAATGGAAGAATTATCGATTCTAAATCTTCAAAATTCATATTCTAAAAAAACATTCAAAATTGCATATATTTAAAAATATAAACATTCCAAATTAATGAATCTTCAATTGTAAATTTTCAAAATTGAACTATTCCAAAAAAATGTTTAAAACTACATACCTTTAAAATATAAATTTTTGAAATCGAATAATTTGTAATTCTATTTTTTCAAAATTCAAGAATTTTTAATTGTAACTCTTCAAAATTGTAGATCTTTGGATTTTCAATTATTTAAATCAAAGAGTTTTCAATTTTGACAATTTATGATTAAAAATTCTAATTTTTATGACTTAAATTTGAAATTACTTTAATTTGGAAGATTTAGAAATGGAAAATTCGAATTTTGATTTTCAAAATCATAAAAGTTTAAGAATTTTTATTTACAGATATTTAAAATGTAAGAGCTTTTAGTTTTGATAATTTTCAATTCAAAATTCTGTAATTTTGATGATTCACATTCGAAATTCCTTCAATTTGGAAGATTTGGAATTGAAAAAGGAAAAAGTGAGAGGTTGGTTTTTGGTTGACTTTTTCTCTTTTTCTCCCTCTTTTTTCTTTTGGTTATTTTTGTCTGATGAGCCGAAAGGTGAGATAGTTTGGAATTCTGTTTTTCTAATTGTGAATCTTTTTTTTTTGCTTATTTTGCATAAAATTATTCATGATAAAATAGATTTCTTTTCGATCTTAATTTAAAAAAATAAGATAATATATTTTCAGATACTGCATAAAATTCTGAAAATTTCAGTGTGCCTAAAATTTTTCGGAATACATCACTTTTTTGAGAAAAAAATATCGCTGTATATATTTATATCTAATTAAATAAGTAAATAAGTTTTTGTCATCTAACTTATACAAGGATATACACAAAAGGGATATTCAAATATGTAAGGAATTAATAAATTTCAGCAACTTTCATTAATAATCATCTTTTACACCAGTGGGGGAAGAGACCCATATATCAGAAGCATGATGCGGTCTGTCAGACCGCACGTCCGTACGTCCATATTAATTTGTCACGTTTCGCTCAATGAGAGATAATCGGGACGTACCATATAATGGGACAATAGCGTTCTGTACTTCGGAGAACCAGCATCAAGGTTAAATTGGTTTTTGTGTGACATCTTGCGTTTTAATTCCCTTGAAACAAATTGAAACACTAAAATAAAATTGTGACGCCAATTTGGACGTGCGGTCTCACGGTCCACGAGAATGACCAGGAGGTGGGCACATATCAGAATCATGGTGCAGTCTGAGAGACCACACGCCCATACTTGAAAGTTAAGAAAAAGTATTCAAATCCCTATTTGAACAACTCTGTGACCTTGAAACGTAACATCCTGCAAAGCAATGAACCAATCAGAATAATTATCTGTAGTTTGTCTATTGACTAACGAAGTATCTAGCAGACAGCTAGCGAAAATTCAATTTACGATTTCCAACAGAGATATTTGTTTATTCAAAATGGTCGAAAACAGCAGCCATGCGAAACCAAATCTCACTAAGGAATAAAATTTTGCTTGAAATATAAAACCTAAAAATCATGGTAATAAATAATGTCATTCAAGGGCGCAAAAGTGAGATGTCTCCGAGGATAACCTCAAATTTTTGTCAATCACATGTCAATCTCATGGAATCATGAGAATCATTTTTCCACCCCTATCCTTTGCCGACATAGTCAGTTAATGTGAAAAAATTGTTCACCATCCAAATGTCGACTTTTGGTACATTCGCACTGTCACACTCAACAAATCTTTGTTTTAGTAAAATTATAGGCATTTTGAACACCTCTTATGCCCTTCTTTATACATTCGAACCTGGATTTAGCGCCAGTTTTAGGGCTGACCTTGACGCTAAATCCAGCGACTCGGAACTATTTTATCTCTCTCCTGTTTCGCTCTCTATTTTGTCACGCCTGAGTGCACACCGCACATCTCCCCGCAAACGCCTCTCGCGTATCCCCACGGCGCGGCATCAATTCTCGGAAGGGCAAAATCCAGGGAAGCTAAATCCAGGTTTCACTGTACTGTTAAAAAAAGTTTTAAATAATAAACAAAAAGATATGTTATTTTTACACTTGCAATCGCTAGTGCCCATACTGTTTCCCCCATCAACCGTACAACGACGCTACGCATACTAAAGTACTTCCGGTAATCCGCTGAATCACTCAGATTTTCCCGCGAAAATTCAAAAAGTATACTTTTTAAACATTAAAAAAATTCAAATTTATTCAAAAAAACTTTCCTTTAGTAATAAATCACCTTCATTTTTTAGTGCTTTTTTAATTTCACTAGGAAAACAAATATTTAAAAATATGCAATGTCCCTGTTAGCAGTTTTGGACGCCTTTTCGCTCAAAAGTAATGAGTAACAGAGATAGTATTTTTCTAAAGGCCTATATTGCAAGATTAAAAGATTGCATGAGATTGCAAAGGATTGCATATATATGTGACTGAAAAATGTTGCATGAGTTTGCTGAAGATCTTATGGATTTCATAGATTTTAATAGATTTTATAGACATTGCATGATACTGAATGGTCCTTATGCAAAAATATTATAGGAAAATTAATATAGGCCCATAATGATTTCCCTATCATTTTTTCACAAGTATAGAAAATTCAATATATAAAATCAGTATATCGAAAACGATTATAGCACAATCAGCATTGAAATAAATAATATAAAAATATTGAAATAATTAATGTGAAAAACGAAGTAACTATACAAAAGAACGATTTATTTTAGATCCCCCATAATATACCGAATCACACAAAAATAACTATTCTACAAAAATAAAGTTTAAACAATGAAAATTTGTGAATTCTCTTGACATCTCTAAAATCGCTTAAAAATTTCATTGAAATCCAAGAAAATCCTTTGGAATCATTTTAAATCCATTAAAATATTTTATGTCTGTTAAAATCTGTTGGAATCCCTTGATTTTTTCACTGGTTTTGAATTCTGTTGAAATTTTTGAAATAGTTAGAAATCTGTATAAAACGATTTTAACTTAAATTCACTTGAAAATGAAATTACTTAAATTTATTTACTAAAATTATCTAGAAATCCGTTAAAATATCTCGAAATTTGCAAAATCTCCTAAATCCTAAATGAATAAAATTGTAAAAATCAATTAAAATAAGTAGAAATCATTAAAACTTTCTTGAAATTCTTGAAGATTCAATCAAATCCTTTGAATCTTATGAAATTCCTTGCAATACCTTAAAATTCGTAAAAATTTTTAAATCGTTAAGGATCCCTTGAAGTTTAATTGTATTTAATTTATTTTCCACAGCTCTCTCGAAATCTCTTGAAATTTTTGAAAACCCTACAAAATTCTCTGAAATCCTTTGCATTTTTTTAATCCCTTAACCCTTGTGTGCACACCCAACTTTATCCACGTTGTTACACACCCAGGGTACCTGGGTACTGCCCACCACCCTTTTTTTCAATTTTTCAAATAATTATGAAGTCGAAATCGATTCGTATTCGATCCCAGTCATACTAAGCATAGAAAAAAATTACAAGTATTTAAAAAAAAGTTACAGCTCCTCTACCTCCTAAATAAAAATAACCATATCTGCAGATAGGATAAGTCACCTGTCAGTTTTCCAAATTCAAATTTAAACTCACAGACTTTTCTTCCAGGATGTGTTTATTAACATTCATGATTCGTATTGTTTTGTAAAATGAATATCTATATACACCATCAAATTTGAAGGTACTGAAATCATATTTTATAGATTTGGAAAAGCGATAGGTGACTTATTCGAACTGTAGATACGGCTATTTTTATTTTGGAGGGCAGTTCTATCCTTCCCGAAAAAGTCTGTGAAATTTTTTTAAATTAAAGGTAAATTCACTAAGAATCTTCATAACCCGATTCAAACAAAATTTTAAAAGGAAATGTTTGACGAAAAAATGAATCAAAAATTTGTTTTGGGCTCTTCCTCGTGCAACATTTAAAATTTTTTTCTGAGTATTACATTCTTCAAATTTATAATTTCACCTCTAATAAATCTAAGTTTCATCAAAATTCAATGAGATCCGTTCCAGAAATATCGACAATTCGAAACATCTAACACCAAAATTCAATATGACGTAACTCCCGCAATTAAAAAAAAATATATTAATCTTTTGAGCTTAAAATATTTCATATATGGTGCTATAATTTTACCAAATTTCATTAACTTGCCAATTAGTTGAAATTTGTCAAATATCAATTAAGGTAAATCCAACTGTACTGAACGGGATTCAAATAAACTAAATAGAACTCAATCGAGTTAATGACTAATTTAAAAATGACTTTCACCGAATTTATATCAATTCGAGGTGTAATTGACTAACAAGTTTAATTTTATAATTTAACTAGTTCAAACAAGTTAAATATACTCAAAATTGAATTCAAGTGAAGTAAAGGGTGGATTAAACGGATTTAACAGAGTGAAATCCGTAAAACATAATTTTAAACTAATTCAAAGAAATTTAACTGAATATTTCAAAAGAAAGGTTACTCAATTCAAATAATACGCAGCTTAATTTAAATGAACTCAAAGTGAATTAAATTATATTCGATCGTATGAAACCGTAAGGTCCAGAAACATAAGTCCCAAAAATAAAAGACTCAAAATGTAAGGCCCAAAAATAATGTCCCAAACAATAAAATACAAATTGTAGGTCCCAAGTCATAATTCCCAAAAAGCCATAAGCCCCAAAAATAAATCTAAAAAAATATAAGGCCCAATGCAACGCAACGGACGGACACCTAAATACTCGAGAATATTATTTCTTATTAAATAGTAAACACACAAAAATTTATACGAAAATTCCCTACTCATTCAGAGTAAAGTATGAGGTTTCAGGTGACATCCAAAATCGAAACTTCACGTGAAAAATGTTGGTCATTTCAATTTTAAATATGTCCTTATGATCTATTTAATTGTAAGCTAAAATATTAAATGAATTAAACTTCTTTTTAAAAAATGTTTTATTTATATGTATATATATAATTTATTAATAATAATATTTAGAACAAATCCTGATGCGAATCCTTGTTGCAAACATTTTTTATTAATTTTGTTGGTTTGTTTCTAACAATATCTGTAGCTAGATCAAGGATAAATATAGCTGGTTTATCTATACATTTTTTTCCTTACAGGTGTAGATTTAATTATCATCATACGCCTCGTTAATTAACTCAGCAAACAAATAATTTGTTATCATTTTTCCTGCAGATAAATGAGTTCGATTAAATCTAAATTAAATTTAATTTGCGATCGAAGTATACAAGCATTGTTTTCCTCATTCTAGTTTAATAATAGTTGTATGACAAGTTAATTACTTTTTAATTAGTTAACGTCAGAAATACCGTGAATCATAAACATATTTTGAACAACTTTGAATATATGTGTTAATAAATTTCAAAATTCAATTACATAATGAAACTATGTTCAATATTGAAACAAATTTCATTCAAAACTTCTCGTTATCCTCTAGTTATAAACATAGGTTCGCCAAACAAAAAAGCTTGGTTAATTCAATTCGACAAAACATTTTTATTAAGGAAATAGAAATAAGTTAAATAATAATAATAGTAATGGATGTGGTATATCAGGTAAACAAAAATCTGATGTCTCGAAAATTATCTGACAAAGCAGAAAACACGCACTCACTATATCTAAATCAGGTATGCAGTAATCTGATTTGGCATATCTGCTTTTCATTACATCAGCAATTATTTCAGGGACGATAATAGGCCAATCAATATTTCATTCACAATAAATCGGTGGATATTTATATCTTCATCTGCGAAGACAATTTTGAAAATAATTAAAAACTATAGCGATGTTTGAATTGTTAGAATAGATTAAACTGAGTAATCATCTACGATTTTCTGAAATTCAGTAAAATCAATATTCTAAGTTAATTTCACTATACTCTGTAGTGCGCACGTTTATTTTAAATAATTTTTATATATTTATGAATATTTATATATGGGTATTTTTCCATATTAAGATCACTTTTGCCTCCCTGTGTAATATCTTGATGAATATTTATTAATTTTTTTTTAAATTTAGTAAGTTTCTTCTTTTTGATCAAGTTGACCAAAAACAAAAGAGAGATACTGATTATTTTACCTGAAAAATATATTTCAAAAGCGTTAAATGCGTGAACAAATTATTTTTCCTTGTTCTCCACTTATAAGTTGCTCAGTTTGGAAAGGATTTTCGAAACCAAGTTTAATAAAATAAAAATTCTGGTTGTTACTTTTTAAAATTATGTCATTTAGATTTTTAGTTTATCGTATTTGAACACAACAGAATTTTAGGTTTAAAAGTTTCGTCCTGATTTTTTTACTTGAACCTGTGAAGACAATTTGATGAGTTTTGTTTTCAATTTTAAATCTTCAAAATTAAACTATTTCAGAAACAGAATTTAAAATTGCATTATTTTCTATTGCACACATTAAATATTAAAGATTCTTCCATCAAATACATTTTGAATTAAAGAATTTTAAATTGTGAATATTCAAAAATTAAAATATGAATCTTGAAAATTGAATAATTTGCAATTTTACATATATTTTCAAAATTCAAGAATTTTAAATTGCCACTCTTCAACATTGTAGAACTTTGAATTCTAAATCACTAAAATTGTAAACTTGAAGAACATTTAATTTTCAAAACTTATAATTAAAAATTATGGAAGTTTAAAATTTTGGAATTTAAAATTTTCTAAATTTGATGATTCGCATTGAAATTTATTTAGAGAAGAAGATTTAGAATTAAAAACTCTTGACATCGTTTTCTATCATAAGAAATTTAATATTGAAGCGTCTCCAATTGCAAATATTCAAAGTTGACAAATTTTTCATGCCGAATTAATAAATCTTCAATTGTACATCTTGAAAATTGAAGAATTTTAATTTGCACATCGTTTAAATTGAAAAATATTCAATATTGTAAATCATGAGGAATTATCTATTCCAAAAAAAAAATTCAAAATTACATACTTTTGAAACATAAATTGTGAAAACTGAATAATTGTTCATTCTACATTCTCAAAACTCAAGACTTTTCAATTTGACCTCTTTAAAAATGTAGAACTATGAATTTTGAAGCTTTAAAATTGAAAACTTTTTAATTTTTCAAATTTAAAATTTAAAATTATGCAAGTTTTAAGTTTGACAATTACCAATTTTGATGATTTTTACATTCAAAATTTATTCAGTTTGGAAGGTTTAGCATTAAAAACTCTTATCTCTTGACAAAATTTAAGACTTTTTATTTATACGTCTTAAAAATTGAATAAATTTCAATTTCAAATCTTCACAATTAAATCTCTTTCAATTGAAAATCTTTAAAATTGAAAAGTTTTTAATTTCGCAAATCTACAATTAAAAAATATGCAAGTTTTATATTTACAATTAAAATTTTTGTAATTTTGACTATTTTCATTTGAAATTTCTTCAATTTGGAAGATTTAGAATCGAAAGCTCTTGACAAAATTTGAGAATTCCTATTTATACGTCTTTAAAATTGAATAAATGTCAATTTTTGATCTTCACAAATTGAACATTTTTCAGTTTTTAGGTGTTTAAAATTGTAAAGTTTTTATTTCGAAACCCTACGATTGAAAATAATGCAATTTTTGAGAAAATTTCTGTAATTTTGATTATTTACCTTTGAAATTTCTTCCATTTGGAAAATGCAAAATTCAATACGCACGTCATTTGCAAATCTAAAAGAGTGAATAAATTTAAGTTGATATTCAAAAAATGTCTGTCTTTACTTGTTATTGAATTGAGAATTTTTCGTGTAATAGTTCAATTTCAAAGGTTTAAAGTTAAAATATACTCAATTGTGAATATTCAAAATGTATATTTATTCTTCACTTAATTCTCAAGTTCAAGATCAAAATTCTTTTGAAAAATCTTGACTCTTCAAAAAATTCAAGAAATTTTATTTATATATCTTCAAATTAGAATAGATTTTAATTTTATATCATCAAAATGTATATTCTTAGATTCTTCATTCGCGTATTGAATCAGTCATTTTGAATTTAGAAATTCTATTGCTATATTTGAAATGACCGATCCCAAAAAACCTCAGAATACCCATTTTCATAAGATTAAGATCAGTTACAAATTTCGAATTTTGAAATTCTGTTATCAAGTTCGGATTCCGCGATATTAAAAACTTTAGAATACTTATTTTTATAGAAATCGGATCATTAATGAAGATTCTGAAAAATGACCGATTAATTTTAAAAACACGAAAAAAAAAATATTTGTAAGCTCAAATGTTTTTAAATTTGTTTATTTCAGCCCAAGTGAATAGTTTGGATAAAAAAACACGTATTATAAAATACTTTGCAAAAAAAAAATGAATTGTCAATTACCAATCTATAAAATTAAATTAATTTATTTTAAATTCTTCAAAATTAGATTATTGAACACTTTTAATCTTTAAAATTGAACTATTAAAAAAAAAGCATTTAAAATTACATAATTTTCTATTATACACATATTAAACATTGCTGTATCTTCAATTGCAAATCTTAAAAATTGAAGAATTTTGCATTGTAAATCATCAAAATTAAACTACACATTTCAAAGAAACTTTCAAAATTACATAATTTCAAACTATAAGCATTTCAGATTAGTGAAATCTTCAATTGTCAATTTCAAAAATTGGAGAATTTTAAATCACAAATCATTAAAATTGAAGAATTGCCATTTGTAAATCTTCAAAATTAAACTATTCTAAAAAAAAGTTCAAAATGACACACCTTTAAAATATAAATCTTTGAAATTGAGTATTTTGTAATTCTACATTTTCAAAATTTAAGAATTATCATCTGTCTCTCTTCAAAGTTATAGAACTTTAAATTTTATATCTTTGAAATAAAAGAATTTTTACTTTTAAAAATTTACATTTAAAAATTATGCAAGTTTTAACTTTTTCTATTAAAAATTCTTTAATCCTGACGATTTGCATTAAAAATTTTTTAATTTTGAAGATTTAGAATTGAAAACTCTTTAAAATCATCCGAATTATGAATTTTGATTTATATACCTTCCAAATTGAAAAGTTTTCAATTGTAAATCTTCAAAATTGAATTATTCCACAAAAAACATTCAAAACCTATATTTTTCTAAATTATACCAAAAAAATTAAAGAATCTTCGATTGCAAATCTTCTAGATAGACCCATTCCAACAATATGTTCAAAATTTCATGTTTTTAAACTGTGTATAAACATTGTGAAGTAAACAAGTTGGCAAATTTTCAATTGAAAATATCTTCAAAATTATCCGAAACTGAAAAACATCAGAAAGAATCAAAATTTCAGAATCACTCAGCAAAATATTTGTTTTAGATTAAATAAGCCGTCTCTTGAACACAATTTTTGCAATTCAACCAAAAATTACTTAAAAATGAAAAAAATCATTTCAAATTGAAGAAAAATTTTCATTTTAACAACAACCCATTTCTTTGAAATTAAAATAAGAAAGATGTTATAAGCGCGCCTAGCGGGCTATTTGTGCTATTTACGTAATTCATGGATGGCCCCTGACCTTAATATAGAGAATTACCCATATGGACATTTTTTTATTTTCACAAGACATGGAACTCAAATCAATTTAAATCCTCTTTGAATACTCACTCATGACATCAAACTGAGGCAGCCACTTCTTAATCATAACATTCTTTGGCTTCCCTGGAAGATCGTCCATCTCCCACTTCCAGATGACTTTCCTCGGAATGTTTCCAATCACATTCAGAACAGCCTGTAACTTCTCCTTTGGCAAAGTAGAAGCTTTGACCATAGATCCCCAACTGAACAAAAGAACCCCCTCTGAAGCATCATCCAAAAATTGTTTGATATCCTCAGGCAACTTTTTCGCCTTTCCAATATGAATTCCCCCGATTTCCACAACATTTGGAACATGTGGTCTTGCCCCATGCAAAGAATAGTGCGTATTATGCAAATAAGCTTCAGTCTTCTTCGCTATTTCCGAAAGAGGAGGCACCCCAGGTCCAAAAGCTTCATCTACAATTTTTTGTGTCGACCACTGATACGCTGTATCAAACATCAATTTTGCAAAATTTATAAAAAGCGTATTAACAACTCTCTCAACAAATCTCATCTGTGGTGATAATCCAAGAAAAGAACAGGGGACAAAACTCGGATTGTCCGGGTTTCCCATTCGGCCGTTTCCCCATGGCATAATCTGATGAGAGGTCAGAGCAATAAAAGGAGCTTGAAATCTATGAACGAATCCCAGAAAGCAATCACTATTGAAATTTTCTGTTAATATCAAATCAAATTTCGAATTTGATTTAATTAGCTGGCGGACTCCTGGGGTTTTTAACCCCGCTTCACAATGTTGTAAGCTCCATTCTCGAAGCTTGAACAATTCCTCCACGTGATTCAGAAATGAATGATGAATCCATGAGAGATCAACGACATTCAACCAGACGTCTACAGAACCTCTGATGCTTATATCTTTGTAATTTGGAAGAGACTCAGTTCTTGTGTCGTTGACCTTCCGAGGGAAGAATGAAATCACAGTTAGATGATGACCCCTTCGAGCTAATTCTTCCAGCAGAGGCTGGAAGACGTCAAAATGGCTTTTTCCTGGATGATGAAAGACACCTAGAATTTTTAGTTTTCGTCCAGACGATGCAAATGCCGGAGATGAGTCAGGGTTCAATGTCAATGATAAAGTCAATTGTAGAAGTAGCAAAATCGGTTTGTAGAAACATTTCATTTTGCAAAATTAACTATACAGTTTGTGAAACCTACGATACTTGGGGTTCACTTTAGGGAGACAAATAACACTGCAGAGAAACTTATTCACTACCACTTTCTTCAATCCTTTTTGTAATTTTCTCAGTAATACTTTATAATATTCAGAGACCGAAAGACTTGGGAAAAAATCATCTATAAAGGTTTTAAAACCTAAGTTAATTAGGGTTCACTTTAGGGACCAGTGCCGGTTGAAGGAAAAATGCACCCTAGACATGACATTCTTAGATCCCCACTCCCCTTCTTGAAACCTTTTAAATATATTTTTCTATTTATTTTCTATTAAATTTCCTCAACTGGTGTTACCAAATATGTCGAGTAATGAAAGTTGTTTATTCGATATTACTTGATTATTTTATAAGGACATATTATATAAACAAATGTCCTGTCTGGACGTTTAAAGGCAAAAATAAATAATTTTCTCTCTTAATTTTCCTTAAATGATGTTTCCAGTGATGTGTTGTGATGTCAATATAAAGTTCTACAGTGATCATTTGTTTATGTAATCCTTTTCTTAAAAAGTTGTTATCACAGAATCTTGAATACATTGTTAAACTTGATTGGTTGCGTCATTGCGTGAATATGACTTTCAGCAACTGTTTTCAGTTTATTTATTTGTTAATAAAGATTACGAATCATCTGCAATATCCATTTTTTAAATCAAAATTTCCACTTAAATGATTTTATTTCATGACAACATTTCTTTCTGAATATTTTTAAGGATTATTGAGAAAATTTTGATTGCAAATGATTTTTTAACAATGGGAAATAATCCAGTTCTTAACATTTTAATCCCACACTACAATTTGTAAACTTTCTCAAACTTTCATAACGATGAGACTAATGAAATCATGGATTTAAACTTAGAATATATAAAAGATTAATTTTAAGTTTTTAAGATATCAAAATGTCAAAAAAGAAACTATAAAGTTTAGAAAAATACTTTTTGTTTTAATTTTTCAGGATTTAAACAAATTTAAAACCAAAATTTGAGTTAATTGAAAGATATTTAGAAGTTTCAGAAGTTTTGAGACTCGAAAATAATTTTAATGTTGAAAATATTTCAAAACAAACTGTAAATTTTGGAAGATTTCGAAAAAAGAAGCACTTGAAAAATTTGCGAAGGTTTTAAGAGAACAAAATTTTTTCTTAAAACATTTCAGATAATTTTTTATTTTTAAAATGACCTTTGAAGTGATTTAAAAAAAATTCAAAAGAAATCTGAAAGATTTTGAGAAAACTTTTTTGATTTTCAAAATATTTTTCAAAAAATGTACGAAAAATTCGACAAAATTTTCATTATTAGAAGATTTTCAAAACATTCCGAAAATAATTTAAAATTTGAAAGGATTTCAACGAATTTAAAACAAAATATAGATTTTTGAAGATTTGGAAATAAAATTTTAAGAATTTTGAAACGTTTTAGGAATTTTTAAAAGTATCAAAAAATATAAAACAATTCTTAACATTTCTGGAAAAATGTTAAATAATTTTTTAGTTTTAAAATTAATTTTTAAGGATTTCAAAAAATCTAAAAATATCGAAAAAGATCTACAAGATTCTCAGAAAATTTCAGGCAACTTTTTGGTTCAAAATTATTCTATTTTGGTTAACAAGTCAACTATTTTGTCGAAAATTCGTCTTTTCTGGATGAATTTGACTGTTTTTCATTTAAAATAAAATCTTCTTCAGTTTAAATATCAAATAATACATTTTTCGTTCAGAATTTATCTTTTTGGTTGAAAATTCAAGTGATTGGTTAAAAGTTGAATTACTTTTGTGAAAATAATTTCTTTGTTTGAGGATTTATCATTTTAGTTTTAAATTCATCTCTTTTCTTAAAAATGTAGCTACATAGTTGAAAATTGATTTTTTTTTTGTAAAAAAATGCATGCCCTTTAAAAATAGGAATGGTTGAAAATTAATCTTTGTTGGTTAATTAAACTATTTTATTGAAAATTCGTCTTTCTGAATAAGTTCAACTGTTTTCGAATTAGAAATTAAAATATTTTTTGGATTGTATATTAATTTTTCATTATATTTTCCCTCGAGAAATAATATTTTTCTTGAAAATTAGACTATTAGGTTGAAAATTTACATTTTTGTTGGAATTTTGATTTGACATATCTGAAATCTTCAAAAATCTTTTGGAATTTTCTCAAGAATCCTAGAAAAATGATATTGATAACCTCAAAAAAAAAATAAACAAATAAACACTATTCTCTTTACATTTGAATGAAAATTTTTTCTAAAAGAAAAATCCAAAATCGCTTTTTTATAAATTATCACCATTAAATTTCTAAGAAGATTTTTTATGCCGATTTTCAAATAATTATTTTTTTATTATTTCTTAACGCAAAGTGTCGCAAAAATGACAATTTTGCAGCAAAACTTCGTCTCATATTATAAATACTATAATACTGCATCAGACATATTTGTTCTCGTCTTCGAGACACGTCGAATGATCTATTGACGTACCTTCTATGACCTCTTATGATCTAGCAATACCAACTTATGAATAAAAAAAAATTGTTTATTTTCTTGGTATGGGGAAATCTTTTATAATATTTAGAATGCAACAGTAATGTATATGATATATTTGTTCGCGTCTTCGAGACGCATCGCGTTCCTATTTGAAGAACCTTTCATGACCTACCATAACCTACCAATTTCGTTTTAAAATTCGGTAAGAAAATTATTTATCTTGTTTATAATAGGATTTTTATATTTTCTAAATATAACAGTGTTGTATTTAACGTAATTGTTTGCGTTTTTGAGATGCGTGGATTAATTTATTGACGAACTTTGGATCATTCTTGATCAATCAATAGCGAATTGGAAAGTTAGAACAAAATTATATTTTTTTCTTTTGTTAGAGCAAAACCTCCCTTTATGAAGAAGCAAATTTATTTGATACCTATAAGAAAGTAAAATGCTTTGAAAAAAAAAAAAAAAACTTCCATAGTGAATACACCCATGGTACTTCGCAGCAGTATTTATAATCGAAAATCAATTTTTAAACGATTATACTAAGGTTTATTGTAAAATAAAAAATCCGTCTTGAATTAAAGTAGCTAAAATAAATATTTGTATTTAAAATCGTTAATAACAATACTAATTGTTAGTTATGGAAAGTTTTTAGACGCCAACTATAATTTTTAAAATAAATATCAGCAATTCTGGTTGAAAAACATTTTTTCCTCCAAAAAAATGACATAGTTGACTGCTTATTTATATCAATTATTTGTAAACTTTAACATCAACATTAAAGTACAAGAAAAAACATTGAAGTACAAAAATGGAAGAAGAAACTTTCTTGAAAACCCGTTATAATGCTTATTCAAATACGCACCAATTAGGCCCTAATAGAGGTATTTTTTGCCTTTTGAAGAGAATGCACCACGTAAGAAGTTTAAAAAAAAGGAAGACTATCTCGAATTTTATACCTTTAATTAAACTTGAGGAATGACCTAGGAAAATGATAGCAAAAATCTGAAATTCATAGTACATACTCTTTGAAGTCTGATTTTTAATTTAAGCTAATAAAACTTAAAAAATCTTTACGGGTTCTTGAGATACGACTAAAAATGTCCAAGCCTCAAATGTCAGTCGTTCTGTGACTTAGGATACTTATGGAAAAAAACTGAAATTGACAGATCGTAATCTCTGACATCTCATCTTTAATTAAAGGCAACAAAACAGCACCGTAGGGGGCCAGACTCGCTGATAAAGCGACTGAAATTCGGCGCAGACACGCTTGGACATTTTTAGTTGTATCTCGAGAACCCGTGAAGATTTTTTAAGTTTTTGTGGCTTAAATTAAACATAAGACTTAAAAGACCAAGTCGAATAATTTTAAAATTTTTCAACAAATTTCCTAGGTTATGCCACAAGTTGAAGTAAAGGTACAAAATTCGAGAAATTAATGAATGATTTAATAAGGCTTTTAACGGTTTTCAAAAAAAATTTCTCGCTCCACTTTTGAACGTGTAATCACGTTTGAAAGTCCGCAGTGATTTTTGTAGTACATTTTGCTGATCGTACCGACAATTTACGATGGTATGATAATTAACGGAAAAATAATTAAATCTGTAAAATTGCCCTTTTAGTCACACTTTGCGTTAAATAAATAATTATAAACAAAAACAATTTTCTTAGAAATATAATGGTGATCATTCCTAAAAGAGAAACTTCGAAATCCGTTCATAATTGTGACCTCTTGGCTTTTTGAATAATAAATACCAGATCCGTCCCACTCTGCGGCGTGGCGTCCCTAGGCATGGGCCTACCTTTGCCTAATGTGTAAACCGGCACTGTCAGGAAGACATATTACTGATAAGAAGCATATTCACCAACACTTTATTTAATTTAATTTTTTAATTGTTTTAAGACACTTTAATATTCACAGACCGAACATCTTGAGTCGAGAAGATGAACTGATGTTCTTCCAGCACACACAAGTTCACTATCACTTTTCGTAATCGGATCACAAATCGATAATGTGGGAAGAAATAAGAGCTGCCGTTTCCTCTTTCTTGCTTCGTAATCAAGTTGCGCAATGTTAGAGTTGGTGAAGTGCACTTTTAAACTAAAGATGCTTGAAACTGTCTTATCTCTATTACTATCTCTATCTCATCCGGATGACATAGGAAAGACTGGGAAGTACAAACACCTTCCCTATTGAGCCGTATGTCCCCACGTCAGATACACTCGAACTGGCGAATGGCTCTTGAGTTAGAGTTCGTCTGTCAGGCTGTTAGAGATTATACAACAGCCCAACAGACACAAAGTCACATTTCACGAACACTTCGATGAGGGGTACTGTGCACCGTTCGACCTATTTTTATTTACTCCACTTCCGCGACACGCTCGAGACCTTCTCGAATAACGTACTTGCTTCGCAAACTGAGCTCACGTTTTGCAAGAGGAATCATAATTAAGCAGATTGACTCGAGCGGGTATAACAGATTCTCAGGAAAGGCTGCTGCTCAGAAAAGCACGTAAAAATAGAACTAATGAATCTTGAACTTGAACCGATAGAAATGAATCAAAATAGAACATTCGAACGAGGTGGACACTATTGTCCATCCAAAAAGTTTAGGCAGCTCGATTTTTATGCAGATTTTCATGAAAATCTCATAAAAAAAATTCTAAAAATATAAGACAACATGCATGTCGCAGTTAAAGGTTTTTCCAATAGTGATACCAAGTTTCAAAATTTTTAGATTAGCGATTTTTTCCGGGTGAGTGAAAGGTGAAAAAGCATAATAATCCTATGATCATTTCAGAATACTTAACTTTGAATGGCTGTAAGTCACTGAAAAAAATTATGAAAAATCTGCCAAAAATATATGGGGTTCGTTGATCCTTTCACATTTTTATCAAATATAAGAATGCACATTATATGATATAATAAATAGTATAATAGTATAATCAATTACAAACATAGGTTAGTGAAGTAAACGGTGTTTTTTTCCTAAATAATTTTTTTATTTTATTTCTGGAACAATATTTGAAAGGTTGCAGTATACAGCATTAGAGAAGCAAAAAAATCGAAATTTTTTAGAAGAGCGAAATAAAATTCTGTAAAATCGAAATCATCATTTAAAGTTAAAAACAAAAGTTTACTCCCGGGCTGAAGTGTTTCTGAGTTGAGGCCAGAAAAGTATAATTAAAAAAAATTTCCAGTTCCGAGAAATAAAATGTGGAAGTTTACAATCTCAAAGTGACAGCAACCTCAAAATAAAACAGGCTCGGTTGATGATCACGATAAAAAGTGCAATTTTCAGTATAAACAAAAAATAAAAATTTTCTCCCGAGATATTGAGCTGCTAAATTGGATGGAAGTGAGTTTTGCCTAGAAAAAGTTTACCAATTCCCAGTAAATCATTCAAGAATTTGGCGGTTCTAATTTCCTGGGTTTTGAAAATCGTTCTTAGATAGCGACTAAAAATCTATTTCTCAATTTTTAAAAATAATAAAAAGTTGCTTCCGAAATATGGGGAGGCTGAATAATAATAAAAAGTTTTCATAGAAAAAGCTTATTCTGCTCCGGGAAAATAAAGATTTAATATGAAGGTATCGCACTGTAACTGTTGAAAAAGTTATAAAAGTTGTTTTTGGTAGAAAATGAAGATTTAACATGTTATGTTGGAATTTCAATACGGTATTTTGATGTGAACAGCGTGGCAACTTGCTTTATTTAAGTGTTTTTTCTTTGAAGAAAAGTATATTATTATTTTACAGTATTTAAAAACTTTTAGGAAGAGGCATATGGTAACAAAAAAGTTTAAAAAAGGATAAGAGGTTAGGCATGTAAAAAAAAGAGGACAGCAGACTTGTGTACAGATAGTCAGGTATCTGGTTACGAATTATCAATCTTTTTATTACTCCAATAAAAGTGAGATTTCGAACAAATCCTTTAACAAAATGTACTTGGTTTTTAAATCATTTTTAATGCAAAAAGCTCATTTTTGCCAAAAATATCAGTTATCTAGCTTTGTACTGCAACTATTTTTTTAAAAAACGTATAAACTATATCTTACAAAAAAAACAACATATTGTCATATTTGAATGTTGTGTTTTGTTTTTCATAAACCCCCAATGTTTTTTTTTTTTATTTCTACAACTTTTGACTTAATTGAGATATTTATCGTTTTATTTTGATTTAAATAGCGCCTATTATCTTCTTTTCAAATCCTCAAAAAAATATAAAATAGGTGTAGTCGAGAATGGCGCGAACTCGCAAACTGATGGCGGTAATGCAGCGCTACGGCGCTTGCCCTGATATTGGAGGTAGCTTTCTGGTACTGAGTCGAAAAAGGCTCATAGACTCAGCGTTATTGGCTAATAATAGCATCTCTAATCGCGTCATATATTTGACATTGCAGGATGCATCTTATTTTGACTCTAATCTTAACTATACATATAGTAATATATGTTGAATAGGATTTACTGAATAGGTGTCTTTTACAAAAGGTACTGTACTGAAATGAATCACAGTAAGATCTATATTTCATTTAATTGTATTAGTCTATTGAACATTCATTTATATATATATATATAGGAGTTATGTGATCTATTCATCACAACTAAACAGTTTAGAAAGGGTACCTGTACTTGAGCAATAGTCACCAGTACCATAATAATCCTTGAGAGCCGGATAGACCCTGATAGGAAACCATTTTCGGGCTTAGACGAAAACAGTCTCCTAACTTGAGTTCCGATAGAGTTCCGAATAGGGCTACGTAAGATTCCGTCGGGCAAGTAATTCAACTTTCGATTTCCGACGTTCGCTTTATAGCCGGATAGAGCCAGATAGCCAATCGTCTTTGGAGTTGAAGGAAAACAGTCTTCTAATGTAAGTTGCGACAATGTTTCAGATGGGGCCGCATAAGATTCCGTAGGCCAAACAATTCAGTTTTCTGTTTTCGATGCTCGCTTCAAAGCCGGATGAATTCAGATAGAAAACCATTTTTAGACTGAAACGAAAACAGTCTTCTGATGTAAGTTCCGTCATAGTTCCTGATAGGGCTGCATAAGATTCCGTCGGGCAAATAATTCAACTTTCTATTTCCGATGTTCGCTTTAAAGCCGGATAGATCCAGATAGAACCCCGTTTTTAGACAAACGAAAACAGTCTTCTAATGTAAGTTCCGGCATAGTTCCAGATAGGGCCGCATAAGATTCCGTCGGGCAAATAATTCAACTTTATATTTTCGATGTTCGCTTTGCAGCTGGATAGGTCCAGGGAGAAACCCGTTTTTAGACTTACGCAAAAACAGTATTCTAATGTAAGTTCCGACATGTTCCAGATAGCGCTGCATAAGATTCTGTCGGGGAAATAATTCAGTTTTCTGTTTCTAATGATCGCTTTAAAGCCGGATGCATCCCGAGAGAAACACGTTTTTAAACTCAAACGAAACCAGTATTATAATGTAAGTTCCGACATGTTCCAGATCGGGCTGCATAAGATTACGTCGGGGAAATAATTCAGTTTTCTGTTTCTGATGATCGCTCTAAAGCCAGATAGATCTAGATAGATAACCGTTTTTAGACTTGAACGAAAACAGTCTTCTAATGTAAGGTCCGACATAGTTACAGATAGGGCCGCATAAGATTCCGTCAGGCAAATAATTCAACTTTTTATTTCCGATGTCCCCTTCAAATCCGGATGAATCCAGATAGAAACCCGTTACTAGACTCAAAGGAAAACAGTATTCTAATGTAAGTTCCGACATGTTCCAGATATGGCTGGATAAGATTCCGTTGGGCAAATAATTCAGTTTTCTGTTTCTGATGATCGCTTTAAAGCCAGATAGATCCTGATACAAAACCGTTTTTAGACTTCAACGAAAACAGTCTTCTAATGTGAGTTCCGACATGTTCCAGATAGGGCCGCATAGTATTCCGTCGGGCAAATAATTCAGTTTTCTACTTCCGATATTCGCTTTAAAGCCAGATATATCCCGATAGAAAACCGTTTTCAGACTTAAACGATAACAGTATTCTAATGTAAGGTCCGACATAGTTCCAGATAGGGCCGCATAAGATTCCGTCAGGCAAATAATTCAAATTTATATTTTCGTTGTTCGCTCCGAAGCCGGATAGATCCAGAGATAAAACCGTTTTTAGACTTATACGTAAACATTCTTCTAAGGTAAGTTCTGACATGTTCCAGATAGTACCGCATAAGATTCCGTCGGGAAAATAATTCAAGTTTCTATCTCCGAGGTTCGCTTCAAAGCCGGATAGATCCAGAGAGTAAACCGTTTTTAGGCTTTCACGAAAACAGTATTCTGAGGTAAGTTCCGACATAGTTCCATATAGGGTCGCATAAGATTCCGTCGGGCAAATAATTTAACATTCTATTTCTGATGATCGCTTTAGAGCCAGATAGATCCAGATGGAAAACTGTTTTTAGGCTTAAACAAAAACAGTCTTCTAATGTATGTTCCGAAATAGTTCCAGATAGGGCCGCATAAGATTCCGTCGGGCAAATAATTCAGTTTTCTACTTCCGATGTTCGCTTTAAAGCCAGATATATCCAGATAGGAAACCGATTTTAGACTTAAACGGAAACAGTCTTCTAATTTAGGTTCCGAAATATTTCCAGATAGGACCGCATAAGATTCCGTTGGGCAAATAATTCAAGTTTCCATTTCCGATATTTGCTTCGAAGCCGGATAGATCCAGAGAGAAAACCGTTTCTAGACTTATACACAAACATTCTTCTAATGTAAGTTCTGACATGTTCCAGATAGGACCGCATAAGATTCCGTCGGGCAAATAATTCAGTTTTCTGTTTCTGATGAACGCTTCAGAGCCAGATATATCCAGATAGAAAACCGTTTTTAGACTTAAAGGAAAACAGTATTCTAATGTAAGTTCCGACATAGTTCCAGATAGGGCCGCATAAGTTTCCGTCAGGCAAATAATTCAAGTTTATATTTTTTATGTTCACTCCGAAGTCAGACAGATCCAGAGAGAAAACCGTTTTTAGACTTATACGAAAACATTCTTCTAATGTAAGTTCTGACATGTTCCAGTCAGTACCGCATAAGATTCCGGCGGGCAAAAAATTCAAGATTCTATTTTCGAGGTTCGCTTCAAAGCCGGATAGATCCAGAGAGTAAACCGTTTTTAGGCTTAAGCGAAAACAGTATTCTAGTGTAGGTGCCGACATATTTCCAGATAGGGCCGCGTAATATTCCGTCGGGAAAATGATTCAACTTTCTATTCCCGATGTTCGCTTTGAAGCCGAATACATCGAGAGAGAAAACCTTTTGTAGGCTTAAACGAAAACAGTCTTCTAATGTAAGTTTCGACATGTTCCAGATAGGGCTGCATAAGATTCGATCGGGCAAATAATTCAGTATTCTGTTTCTGATGATCGCTTTGAAGCCAGATAGATCCAGATGGAAAACCGTTTTTAGGCTTAAATGAAAACAGTCTTCTAATGTGAGTTCCGAAATAATTCCAGATACGGCCGCATAATATTCCGTCGGGCAAATAATCCAATTTTCTGCTTCCAATGTTCGCTTCAAAGCCGGATAGATCCAGAGAAAAAACAGTTTTCAGACTTAAACGAAAACAGCCTTCTAATGTAGGTTCCGACATGCTCCAGATAGGGCTGTATAAGATTCCGTCGGGCGAATAATTCAATTTTCTGCTTCAGATGTTCGCTTCAAAGCCGGATAAATCCAGATAGAAAACCGTGTTTAGGCTCAAACGATAAACAGCCTTCTAATGCATGCTCCGAAATAGCTCCAGATAGGGCCGCATAAGATTCTGTTGGGCAAATAATTCAAGTTTCCATTTCCGATATTTGCTTTGAAGCTGGATAGATCTAGAGAGAAAACCGTTTTTAGAGTTATACGCAAACATTCTTCTGATGTAAGTTGTGACATGTTCCAGGTAGGACCGCATAAGATTCCGTCGGGCAAATAATTCAAATTTCTATTTCCGATGTTCGCTTCGAAGCCGGATGGATCCAGATAGTAAACCGTTTTTAGGCTTACGCGAAAACAGTATTCTAATGTAAGTTCCGACATAGTTCCAAATACGTCCGCGTAATATTCCGTCGGGAAAATGATTCGACTTTCTATTTCCGATGTTCGCTTTGAAGCCGAATAGATCGAGAGAGAAAACCTTTTTTCAGACTTAAACGAAAACAGTATTCTAATGTAGGTTCCGACATAGTTCCAAATAGGGCCGCGTAATATTCCGTCGGGAAAATGATTCAACTTTCTATTCCCGATGTTCGCTTTGAAGCCGAATAGATCGAGAGAGAAAGCCGTTTCTAGACTTAAACGAAAACAGTATTCTATTGTAGGTTCCGACATGTCTTAGATATGGCTGCATAAGATTCCGTCAGGCAAATAATTCAATTTTCTGTTTCTGATGATGGCTTTAGAGCGAGATAGATCCAGATAGAAAACCGTTTTTAGGCTTAGACGAAAACCGTCTTCTAATGTAAGTTCCGACATGTTCCAGATAGGGCTGCATAACATTCCGTCGGGCAAATAATTCAGTTTTCTGTTTCTGATGATCGCTTCAAAGCCAGATAGATCCAGATAGAAAATCGTTTTTAGGCTTAAACGAAAACAGTCCTCTAATGTAAGTTCCGACATGTTCCAGATAGGGCTGCATAACATTCCGTCGGGCAAATGATTCAGTTTTCTGTTTCTGATGATCGCTTTAAAGCCAGATAGATCCAGATAGAAAACCGTTTTTAGGCTCAAACAAAAACAGTCTTCTAATCTAAGTTCCGAAATAGTTCCAGATAGGGCCGCATAGGATTCCGTCGGGCAAATAATTCACTTTTCTGTTTCTGATGATCGCTTTAAAGCCAGATAGATCCAGATAGAAAACCGTTTTTAGGCTTAAACGAAAACAGTCTTCTAATGTATGTTCCGAAATAGTTCCAGATAGGGCCGCATAAGATTTCGTCGGGCAAATAATTCAATTTTCTGCTTTCGATGTTCGCTTCAAAGCCGGATAGATCCAGAGAAAAAACCATTTTCAGACTTGAACGAAAACAGCCTTCTAATGTAGGTTCCGACATGCTCCAGATAGGGCTGCATAAGGTTCCGTCGGGCGAATAATTCAATTTTCTGCTTCCGATGTTCGCTTCAAAGTCGGATAAATCCAGATGGAAAACCGTTCTTAGACTTAAACGAAAACAGTATTCTAATGTAAGTTCCGACATGTTCCAGATAGGGCTGCCTAAGATTCTGTCGGGCAAATAATTCAGTTTTCTGTTTCTGATGATCGCTTTAAAGCCAGATAGATCCAGATAGAAAACCGTTTTTAGACTTAAACGAAAAATGTCTTCTAATTTAAGTTCCGAAATAGTTCCAGATAGGGCCGCACAAGATTCCATCGGGCAAATAATTCAATTTTCTGCTTCCGATGTTCGCTTCGAAGCCGGATGGATTCAGAGAGAAAACCATTTTCAGACTTACACGAAAACAGTATTCTAATGTAAGTTCCGACATGTTCCAGATAGGGCTGCATAAGATTACTTCGGGGAGGTAATTCAGTTTTCTGTTTCTGATGATTGCTTTAAAGCCAGATATATCCAGATAGAACCCCGTTTTTAGGCTTGAACGAAAAAAGTATTCTAATGTGTGTTCCGACATATTTCCTGATAGGGCCGCATAAGATTCCGTCGGGCAAATAATTCAGTTTTCTGCTTCCGATGCTCGATTCAAAGCCGGGTAGATCCAGAGAGGAAACCGTTTTCAGACTTAAACGAAAACAGTATTCTAATGTAAGTTCCGACATAGCTCCAGATAGGGCCGCATAAGATTTCGTCGCGCAAATAATTCAGTTTTCTGTTTCTGATGATCGCTTCAAAGCCAGATAGATCCAGATAGAAAACCGTTTTTAGGCTTGAACGAAAACAGTCTTCTAATGTAGTTTCCGACATGTTCCAGATAGGGCTGCATAAGATTCTGTCGGGCAAATTATTCAGTTTTCTACTTCCAATGTTCGCTTGAGAGCCAGATATATCCAGATAGAAAACCGTTTTTAGACTTAAACGAAAACAGTATTCTAATGTAAGTTCCGACATAGTTCCAGATAGGGCAGCATAAGTTTCCGTCAGGCAAATAATTCAAGTTTATATTTTTGATGTTCGCTCCGAAGCCGGACAGGTCCAGAGAGAAAACCGTTTTTAGACTTATACGAAAACATTCTTCTAATGTAAGTTCTGACATGTTCCAGATAGGACCGCATAAGATTCCGGCGGGCAAATAATTCAAGTTTCTATTTCCGAGGTTCGCTTCAAAGGCAGATAAATCCAGATAGAAAACCGTTGTAAGTTCCGACGTGGTTCCTGATAGGGCCGCATAAGATTCCGTCGGGCAAATAATTCAGTTTTCTTTTTCCCAATGTTCGCTTCAAATCCGGATAGATCGAGATAGAACACGGTTGTTTGACTTGAACGAAAACAGTTGTCTAATGTAAGTTCCGACATGGTTCCAGATAGGGTCGCATAAGATTCCGTCTGGAAAATAATTCAAGTTTCTATTTCCGATGTCCGCTTTAAAGCCGGATAAATCCAGATAGAAAACCGTTGTAAGTTCCGACGTGGTTCCTGATAGGGGCGCATAAGATTCCGTCGGACTAATAATTCAGTTTTCTTTTTCCCAATGTTCGCTTCAAAGCCGGATAGATCCAGATAGAAAACGGTTGTTGACTTGAACGAAAGCAGTCTTCTAATGTAAGTTTCGACAAAGTTCCGCATAGGGCCAGATACAATGCTATTCTCCATATGTCATCCGGATTAAAATCCAGATAGCGTCGTTGGTTTTTCGTTTAAGATTTTACGAACCGAAAGAGATCCATATAGGGACGGAATCAAATCTGACCTGAGCTATTCTCACCTTCATCCGGTTTTGTATTTGACTCTATCGGATGCTATCCGTCATTTTAAGCGGGGATGGCTTGATACCTATAATTTATTTCATCTCGCGTATTCAGAAATTTCGATAATTTCACATGTGTAATAGATCAATTGACAGCTTAAGGTTTATAGATTTGATATTATTGCAGTTTTTCTTTATTTGAATACAACTTCATTAAAGGTATATTTGTTATCAAATGTGTTATTTATTATATTAATATAGCTTATATTATTGTTATATATTAATCGAACTTCAAGTAAAACAAAATTAATTTTGAATAAAAAACGGATTTTCAATAAAATAGTTCAATTTTCTACCAAAGTGATAAATTTTCAGATAAAATGATGAATCTTCAACTGGAATGGTTGAAGTTTCAACCATAAAGATGAATATTCAACTATGAAGATTAATTTTCTACAAAAAAAAAACACAAATCACAATGATAAATTTTTAACCAATAGTCGAATTTTACACAAAAGAAAGACTTATCGACAAAAAATGGAATAGTTAAATGGTAAGTCAAACAAAAATAATTTCCAACAACAAGAAAATTAATTTTCATACAAACTGTTCAATTTTTAACCAATGTGATGAACTTAAATGATGACTAAAATGATGAATCTGTGATTGGAATAGTTGAATTTCATACCGAAAAGGTACACCAATTTTCCACTAAATAATTAGGTGTATAACTTAGTTTTTACCTTTTTTCCAAACAAATATGTTATATTATTAAATATATAAATACCAGATTAATCTTCGAAATATTGTCCATTGTTTTCGATGACCTTGCACCACCTATCAGATAACTTATGGATGCCATCGCGAAAGAAACTTGGAGTCTTCGAGCCGATAGAGTCATCGACGAATTTTCGAACATCGTGCAGTGTTTGGAATCGCCTATCTCCAAAAGCCTGTTGCATTGACTGGAAGGTGGAGCTTTATCATGAAACAGCATAACTTTTCGGCTTCCTTGCCCAGTAAATGGCCTTTCCTCATCAAGTATCTCGTTAAATTTGTTTAATTTTCCGCTTTGCTGTAGCGTTCAGCAGTAAGTGATTGACCAGTTTCCAAAAGTTCATAATACTTCTTATCCCAAGGCCACTTACTGAACAAGGAAGCCGAATAGTTATGTTGCTTGCGTGACTCAGCAAACCATTTTAAACTTGGACTGGGAAGTTCACCCGTACACGGCATATTCACCAGACTTGGCCCCATCCGATTATCACCTGTTCCGGTCAATGCAACACGCATTTGCAGATAGGCGATTCCAAACTCTGCACGATGTTCGAAAATTCGTCGATGACTTTATCGGCTCGAAGACTCCAAGTTTCTTTTGCGATGGCATCCGTAAGTTATCTGATAAGTGGCGCAAGGTCATCGAAAACAATGAACAATATTTCGAGGATTGATCTGATATTTATATATTTTATAATATAAAATATTTTGCTGGAAAAGAGGTAAAAATTAAGTTATATACCTAATATTTGTTAAGTTACAAACGCTTAAATTAAATTTTAAGCAATCGGTAGCTAAAAGATCGAATAAAACATCCATCAATCATGAGCTAAACAATAGTGTTGAGGAAAAATTTGAATTTTCAATATACCATTTTCGGTTTTCTTCAAAAAGGGCGAAAAGAGTACATTCATTCTAATGAGGGGGGGGGGGGAATAGGCGCAAAACTATTAATTAAGCCTGAAAATATTATAATTTTGTAGAATTATTTCGAAGTAAAATTCACCTTTCATTTGATCTGAGATGCATTCTTCTTCTATGCCTCCTTTATGCCTCACTTTGCACCTGGAGATCAAGCACTTGAGCTCGCTGGTTATGACATACATCATGAAGATAATGAACCCCTGAAGAGAAACATTCCGTCAGAGAGCCATTAACTAAAACCTGAAGGATCATTATACTCATCTACGATGTGCAACGTGCAGTCTACAACGTAAAATGTACAGTCTACACACTCACTAGTAAAGCTGAAGATACAGCGAATACGTAATGAACGACTATCGATGTTGAATTTATATAAAACACTGAACATGCCTCCATGGCAATAATACCACAAATTATAACTGTCGTCCGATGAACCATATGTACTCTGTGAAGAAAGAAAACAAAATTATTGATTTAAAAGCAGGGACCAGACCGAAAGTTTCGTTCCATTTCGTTATTGATAGAAAAAAAATCATTTTTCACTCAACTTTGAACTGCTATTTCTCGATTTAGACGAAATTAGTTAATATCTGAAATTACATTATTAATTGAATCAAAATTATTTTGTTTAATTGTCAGTAACGAAGTGGAATGAAAGTTTCGGTCGGGTCCCTGTATAAGAGTACATAATTATATGATTTAAAGTATGATATTAAGTATAGAGTTTTAAGGAAATTTACCTTGCTTCAATGGACTTTTTTTTCGCAAAGCTTCCTTTAACGAGGGCCCGACTTCTGAAAAGTACCCCTCCATATAACAAACCGAAAATTAAGAGCATCATGGCTGTACAAGTTATGAATATATTATAGACTCCACTGCCAAAAATTAGCCACCATGATTCGTGGCGCCAACCTGCACTTTTATGTATTAATTCGGTTGCCAAAACTGACAAAATTGGAGCACCTGCAAATTTAGAATAGATTTAATTTCAAGCTCTCTCTCTCTCTCTTTGTTGTTTAAAGGAGTCTTCCTCAAGATCCAAATATATACGTATTATAAATATTTATTTTATATTCACCAGTAATTACGGCAATTACTGTCGGCTGCAGGTGGTGGCTAGGACGGATATTTGTAAGCTCGGCGTATATGATTAGTGCTTGAGATATTGGTGCTGTCATAGCAACCAGCAGAAATGTTTCCAAGCTTACTGCCACGATAGTCCAAGAACTCTAGAATTTAAAACGTATCTCTTATTCTACAAAGCCTGTTTTATAAATCCATACTCCAGGATGAGAAGTTAGACGATATGTTGATCAAGTACCTCGGGAAGGTTGTTGTATGCTGCATAAATAAACATTCCCATTGCTGCAATAATTGCACCACAGCATTGCAGCTTAAGAAAGTTTATCCATGTTCGATTATTCCACCAAAACAGACCTATGATTAACGACGATAATAAACATTGAAGTAGACAACTACCACATCCAAATATAACAATGAAGGGTGTTCGTTCGCTTTTTGTTAGAACAACCTACAAGAAACAATTTTATAGTTAAATATTACAATATTTTAATCAAAATTTTCGTAATTAGAGAATGTATTACTTTAACAACCCGAGTTGTAAGAAATGCTGCAAATGTCCCTGTACTTGGACAAATGCACTGTACCGTCCTTTCCAGTGGAAAGGGGGTAGCAGTGCAGGCGTTTAAATCCCATGATCCTAAATTATCCAAAACACCACAGGAAATATTCCATACTGCTGACTGATTGTTTGAGTGGCGCATTTGTAAATCCACCCAAATATCATCTTTTTCTTGTGGGAAATGGTTGGATGCTGCTACCAGAACAACTCTAGAATCGATTCTATACTTCAATTCGCTCCCGTCTCTGATGACAGAAACTATTATCATACCATTGAATTTTCATCAGCTTACATATAATCTAGAGTTTCCGTAAATACTTACTCGAGTTCTTTTTTATATATTGTAGGCATGAGACGGGTCAAGTTTCTGAAAACGATAACGCTGCCAGTAATTGAAAAATTGGAATTGGATACTGACTGTTTTCGTTTTGAGCGAATCGTGATTTTTTCATGATACCAGTTTGGATATCTGAAAATTATAAGTTAATAAGTTTTTAAAACGTATACTTAATATACTGCCAACAAATTTCGACAGTATATTGATTTAGGCGACCCTTATGAAAACAATTATTGGTAAGTATTAGATCCAAAACTTTTTATAATGAATTTTTTTCATAATAAGAATAAGCGATAAAGCATTCCAAAAATACTGGTGTTTTTGCATACTTTAGGTTGATACACAACTTGGAAAAGCATGGTATTTTTTACAGTGATGGAATATCTTAAGTGTAAATTTATCAAACTTTTTGGCAACACGTTTTTTAGGGTCTGGAAATTAGTGTGGTGAAGTAAACTTAATCATTATAAGTTCTCTAATTATTTTGATTTCTTTCAAATGCAATAAAAAATTATGGTTCCGAAAATAGTTACACTACTGTAAGAAATTGTCGGTACTATCAGCGAAAGTACTATTAAAAATCACTGTTAACTTTGAAACGTGGTTACTCGTTCCAAGAAGGAGCGAAGAGTTTTTTCAAAAAACCGTTGAAAATATTATTAAATTCTGCGTCGAATGACCTCTAATAGAGATATTTTTGATTTATTGCAGAGAATAGACAGGTGAGATGTTAAAAAAATCGAGAATTTCTTGAATTTTGTACCTTGATTTCAACTTGTGGCCTGACCTAGGAAAGTTGTAGAAAAAATCTCAAATTCATAGTACACAGTCTTTGAACTCTTATCTTTAGTTTGAGCAAATAAACCTCAAAAAATCTTCATGGGTTCTCGAGATACGCCTAAAAATGTCCAAGCCTGTCTGCGCCGAATTTCAGTCGCTTTAGCAGCGAGTCTGGCCGTCTGCTGTGATCGCCGAATGAAACTCTATGCAGACACGATTGATCATTTCTTAATAGCAAATGTAAGCTTCAAAATTAATAATTTTAAGTTAAGCATTTAAAAATCGATAAGATTAGGGAATATGCCACATTAAAACGTTATACATCAAACACTTTCAAACTAGTTCAAAATGGTACAATTTCAGACAAGTTCAAAATGGTATAATTTTAAATTGGAAGATAATAAAAATATGAATTTCAGATTGAAGTAAAATAAATATCAAAAGGAATAATTGAATGATATAAGGCTAATTAATTAAAAATTGATCAATTTTAAATTGAGACTTAAAAAAATTGAATATGTTCTGAAATATACAAAACTTGAAAAATTGGGCCATTTTAATTTTAAAGCATTGTTTTTTATGTCTTAAAGTATGTCAATATTCTAAGTTGAATAACTCAAGACGAACCAAGTTTAGCTAAAAAGGAAATATTTTTTCCTCGGTGAACTATGAATTTTTAACAAAATTGTTGAATCTTCAACAAAGTAATTCAATTTAAGCCAGATATCAAATTTTTTAACCACAAATTTTATAGTAGACTTTTTAATCCAAAATAATGAACTTTCAACCGAAAATAGTTGGACGTTCTTATTATTTTCTAATTCAGTTTGTATTTAAGTGAAAAAAAAACAAGAAAAAGGGAAAAGACTGTAAAGCCTGAAATGATAGGAATTTTAGTCATTCATAGACTATGGAAATGAATTTTAAATAAAGACTAGAGTTCATTCTTTTCACTCTTTAAATATTAGGTAAGAAAACTGGAAATTTTGCATTAAAAAAGTTAATTTTCAATTTCACACTTCTTGATTTCGGACTACACAGACGCTTTTATATTAGGACTATAAATAAGTTTAATACTTGAAAAATTTGACAACACTATTTTTCCAATTCATGACTCTATTTACACTACTTTTGGTCTCTGAAGTGAGTCCGAGGTCTCGAATTTTGAAAATGTGTGATATTGGAGTCTTGGAATTTTTTGAATACTTGGCTTGGAAAAAATTAGGAAAAGGCCTGGTTTTTGAAATTGAAATTCTGAAGCAATCCTGATATTATTCCCTTGAAGACTCACACATAATTGTCAGAAGGAACTTGCATTATTCCATAATTATTTCGCAGTTGCAAGGTTTGCATGTCCAAAATCAGGGAGGACATACTCAAATGTTTATGTGCATCCACGGACTGTTCAGTCCAATGAGATAATGATCTTTGAGCCAGGTGTTTTAAAAGATGTGATTTCTGAAAAACAAAGTGTTAATCGTAAATAAGATGAAAATTGATAATGAAACATATGTCGGGTAAAATACAAAATTACGAAGACTGTGAATGTCTCATAAATATCAACGAAAAATATAGAAATGCCATTTAAAAGAATATACATTACCTGTTGATTGTATATCGCTCCATCTTCTTCTAAAATTCGATTTAATATTCCAATCGATGCTTCTGCTGAGTTTCCTAGATCCTTCGTTTCGTCAATGTTATACTGATACAATTCTATCTCTGCAAGGATATTTAAAATGCGATCGCCTTCTCCAGGATAAAAAGAAGACGTTCGATTTCGCAAAAGTTCCCAGAATTCAATTGCAGTCTCTGAACCACTTGTGTTTTGATAACCGAGAGTGAGACTGCGAAACTGTGGAGGATTAGAACATTCTTAATGTATTATATTTCGTCTGAGAAAATAATTTTAATAGAAGTCTTATTTTTCGGAAACCAATGTAAAATCCTGTTTCTTGAAAAAAATGATTTAAGCGAGGGGTCAACAACTCATGAAGTCAGGTGTACACCTTCGTTGAAGTCACTGGCGTGAAGTCACTTGAATTCACATGATGTCACTGAAATCACTTGAAGTCAGTGTACATTCCATCGGTCGAGTTGTGAACCCCTCGGGCTTAAGCTAAAAATTGTACAAAATTCGAAATGAGAATTTGAAGTAGCTGGATCCATATTAATTTTTTTTTAATGGTCCGACGGGTTCATAAAATAGCCCAAATCATCCAATATTGATAATAAATGTGTAAGTACTAGTAAATAATATTAACCTTGTTATAAGGAAATATTAATGGTCCATATAAACAATCTGAAAAGTCAGGACACTCCCACTTTGCTGAGGTTGCATCTCTCATTGAGCAAAGTCTGGAAGCATGTCGACCGATAAAATGACGAGGACATTCCAAAAGAGCTTCTGTACCAGGTCCAGTTTCCGGCCACTCCAAACCCCACGATTTGTCTTTTGGACAGAGTGGAATCAAAGTTCGGTTTACAACCTCCACTCGAACTGACATTGATCTAAGGGCCATGTTACAGGTATATATAGCAGATTTCTGAAATGAGAGGAAAGATATATTATCAAATTATGATACTGAATATTGATTGATAGTGAACGACCGCATGAAAAGGACCCTTATGGTCGGTACAGAGTTACTTATAAGGTAAAATATTCGGATGAATTCCCGGAATTTTCTGCTATTTTATTAGTTGATACTGCTGTTTATTATCAGTTGATACAACAATTTCATTAGTTGCAGTAACTATTCAGTTACTACCAGCAACGAAGAAAATTGTTGTCCTAGCTTAAAATAGCTAAATAAATTACACTTTGTAATTTTAGTATAGTTACGTATACTGAATTTCTTTTCCGAAGTTATATGTATACTAAATTTATTAAGTGTACAGTGAGTTTCTTTCACGTTTCATAGTTTCTGTATACTAAAATTCATATGCGTGTTTACTATATTCAGCTGCGCAAGCGCGTTTTGATTTAAGCGAGTTGGGTAACGTGGCCAGTGGCATTTGTTTCAGTTCTTTGCAATGCCAAAAAGTTCGGCTTCTTTCTGCGAAAATATGCGAAGTCTTCTCTTTAAAACGTATGTTTAATTTATTAACGTAAATGTAGCTTGACCATATGACTATTTGAAAATTAAAACTTTGTTCTTTAATTTCATTTTTCATCTGATCATGTTTATAGATGATGAAGACGGAACCCACGCGAAACGGAACGCGTGAGAGATAAAACAGGAGAGAGACAAAATAGTTCTGAGTCTCTGGATTTAACGTCAAGGTCAGCCCCAAAACCGGAGCTAAATCCAGGTTCAACTGTATTTAAATATTTAAAAATAAAGTACAAATATTAGTCTTCATTATTATTTTTATATTTATTATCTCCATGCTTATTTTTTAATAATAATTATTGGCAGTAATTGATAGCTAAAACCATAAATATTAGTTTTGTCATACTACAGACAGATAGACCGACAGACATGTTCATAAAAACCATTTTTTTCACTCACAGGGTCTAAAAAATGCAAGAATTGACGAAAACTGGATGGGTCCAAATTCACACCAAAAGTCAAGTTTTCAATTCTAAATGTTCAACATTGAAGAAACTCTTAAATTTTAAACATTTGTAATTCAAAGTTCTTTAATTGCCACCAGTCAAAATTGACAATTTTTCATTTTTCAAAATACACAATTGAAAATTATTAAATTTTCAAACTTCATATTTGAAAAATATGTAATTTCCATAGTTTTTTTGGTATAGTTCAATTTTGATGATTTACAATTGAAAGTCTTTAATTTGTAAGATTTACAGTTGATTCATTGATTGTTGGTAAGTTCAAAATGCTGTGATTTTAACCGTTTTTTTTTTTAAATATGCAGTTTAATTTTGACGATTAAAAATTATACAATTTTAAAGCTTTAAAATAATAAATTATACAATTATTAGGATTTAAAATGAAAATTTATTCAATTCCATAGATTTGAAATTGAAAATTTTTAATTTGTCACGTATTATATGGACGACCCCTTTAGAGATAAAACTATTGAAAATAAATAAGTAGAGTAGGCGAATTTCAATTGACTGAAATATTTATGCATAAATTTAATATGGGGTCTCAAGATTAAATTAAGAATTTAAAAAAAAATTGAAACAGCAAGAATACAAGCTAATATAATTTTTTTTCTTATATAGACAATTATTATCAATAATGCTATTAAAAAATAGTATAATTTTTATTTTAATAATTATAATATTTGTTACTTGATGCGTACTACATGAAAACTATAAAAATATCTTAAAAAAGGTTTTTTTAAACTTGAAACACATCTCTCCTAAATTATCATGTTTTTCAGATCAATTAACGCTATGATAAGCTTTTGACTCAGGGTAATTATCAAATCGGGACAGACTTTGAAGTGCTTTTCGAAATACCTTACTCTAAAATAATGGAATTAAGGAAATTAAATTCAAAATAAGGCTCTCCAAAGTGTAGAGATCTTTCAATCTGTTTCCAAGAAAATATTTTAATTCAAAATAAAAAAAATAGCTATCCACAATAAACAAATTATAAATGCCAAAAAATGGATATCCACATTAGGGTGGGCCCAAAATGCATTACAAAATTTGTGTTCACTCTAGAGAGCAAAACATCCCCCCCGAAAAGTTTCCATTTCCAGAGAAAGAAAATCCATATTTTTTTTCAAAATTCCAATATTATCTCGAGCCACCGGGAATTTAAACATCCCATGTATTTCATATGGGAAAAATTTGACTGATACTTCAGGGTATGATCAAAAGTTGCCAAATTTTTAAGGCATTAGAGAGAAGTATCTACGAAATAAAACTATAACAATAACTTTCGCTTTTAACCCACCTTTACCCCCCCCCCCCCACAACATCCTAAATATGACCCAAAAATAGAAAAACTACATTTTTACGTATTATTGTTATTTTTCAGCATTTTCTGCCATCTTTTTGAATACAAATAATCACTAGTGGGCAATATAAATATCCCCTATGATTTTTCAAACAATTTTCAATTGCTTAAATAAATGTGATTTATTCAAACGATTATTTTTTTCCTAAAAAATGTAAAAAATAATCGTATTTTCTTAACGAAATGTGATAGTTGGTCATTGTTTCAAGTAGCAAATTTTTTAAAACCATTATGTCATCATTTAAATAATTAATTAATGTTTATTTTCAACATTTCTTATAATCGAGCCAGGGATGTCCAATTTTATCCCAAATTGGTATCCTATTATACTTTGCTTCTAATGCTGGACAAATTTCTATTTGTTTAAACAATTTTCATTTGCTCAAGCAGTTTTTTTTTCGCAAAACTTCAAAAAAAAAAAAATAGAAAATAGAAAACATACAATTCTTCTTGTCACTGTATAATGTATAGAAAGAATATATTACCCATTTTTACTTGTTTAAACAAATAGCAATTTCTTAAACATTAGAAAAAAAGTATGAACACCTCTGGCTTGATTTTTATGAATTTTTGAAATAAACAATAATTAATCGTATAAATAATCACAAGTTTAAAAAAATGTACTACTCGAAACAATGAACAACTATTACGTTTCAATTAGAAAATACGATTATTTTTTCCATTTTTTGGAGAAAAATAATGCTGAAAATTAACAATAATACGTAAAAATGTAGTTTTTGAGTCATATTTGAGGCTATGCGGGGGTGGGGGGTGGGGTAGTGAATTCAAGTTATTAATATGGTTTTATTCCGTAGATACTCCTCTTGAATCCCTGAAAAAATTGGCAACATCCATTGTCGATATCACATTCTTCTTGCGCAGAGTCTGGATTTGGATTTTCATCATGAATAATCCTACCATCGTCTTCGCCTTCCTGTTGAAGTGGATTAATCTGCAATCTGAATTTTCAACCAAAAACGATCAATTTTTACCACAAAATGGAATATTTATATTTTTAGTTAGAAAAATTGATTTTCGACAAAACAATTTTTTAACTATATATATATCAATTTTAAACCAGAGATGAAATTTTAATCCAAAATTTTTTTAGAAATCTTCTAAAATATTTTGAAATCTTTATACAATCTTTTGAAATGTTTGTGAAATCTTCTGAAAAATTTTGAATTCTGAAATCATCTAGAAGTATTATTTTGGAATCTCAAATATTTTGAAATCCTATAAAATTTGTTAAATGTTTGTGAAATTTTTCAAATCTTTAAAATTATTTTCAAAAACTTTGAAATATTTTGAAATCTTCTAAACTATTTTGAAATCTTTTGAAATCTTTATAAAATATTTTGAAATGCTTGTAAAATCTTTTAAAATAGTTTGAAATTCATTGGAATCTTTGAAATGTTTGTGGAATTTTTCAAATCTTTATAATAATTTTCCAAAACTTTGAAATCTTGTAAAACCTTTATAATATATTTTGAAATGCTTGTGAAATTTTCTAAAATATTCTGTAATCTTCAGAAATAGTTTGAAATCATTTAAAACATTTGTAAAATATTTTGAATTCTTTTAAATGTAATGGAAGCAATTTTCACAAAAAAATGGAATATTTATATTTTTAGTTGGAAAAATTGATTTTGGACAAAAAAATAAATTTTCAACTATATATCTCAATCTTAAACCAAAGAGATGAATTTTCAATCCAAAATTTTTAAAAAATCTTCCAAAATATTTTGAAATATTTATATAATCTTTTGAAATGTTTGTGAAATCTTCTGAAAAATTTTTATTTCTGAAGTATTCTGGAATATTTTTAAATCTTTGAAATCTAATAGAATATCTGAAGTCTTTGAAATGTTTGTGAAATTTTTCAAATCTTCAAAATTATTTTTAAATATATTGAAATCTCAAATATTTTAAAATCTTAAAATTTTTTTAATGTTTGCGAAATTCATCAAATCTTGAAAATTATCTTCAAAAACTTTGAAATATTTTGAAATGTTTTAAAATCTTTGTAAAATATTTTGAAATGCTTGCGAAATCTTTTAAAATATTTTGAAATCTATTGGAATCTTTGAAATGCTTGTGAAATTTTTCAAATCTTAAAAATTATTTCCAAGTACTTTGAAATCTTGTGAAACCTTTATAATATATCTTGAAATGCTTGTAAAATTTGCTAAAATATTCTGTAATCTTCAAAAATAGTTTGATATCATTTGAAACATTTGTAAAATATTTTGAAATCTTTTAAATCTAATAGAATCTTCTTCGAAAACTTTGAAACGTCTGAAATTTTTCAAATCTTCACAATTTATTTTCAAAAATTTCAAATCTTTAAAATCTTCAAGAAAGACTTTTAGTTCTTCAACCAAAAACGATCAATTTTCACCAAAAAATGGAATATTTATAATTTTAGTTAGAAAAATTGGTTTTCGAGAAAAAAACAAAATTTTAAACTATGTATCTCAATTTCAATCCAAAGAGATGAATTTCGAATCCAAAATTTCTTTAGAAATCTTCTAACAAAATTTGAAATCTTTATAAAATATTTTGAAATGTTTGTAAAATCTTCTGAAAAATTTTGAACTCTGAAATCTTTCTGAAATCTTTTAGAATATTTTGAAATCTTTCAAATCTAATGGAATCTTTGAAGTCTTTGAAATGTTTGTGAAATTTTTTAAATCTTCAAAATTATTTTAAAATATTTTGAAATCTCAAATATTTTGAAATCTCTTAAATTTTTTTAAATGTTTGTGAAATTTATCAAATCTTAAAAATTATTTTCAAAAACTTTGAAGTATTTTGAAATCTTCTAAACTATTTTGAAATCTTTTGAAATCTTTATAAAGTATTTTGAAATGTTTGTGAAATCTTTTTAAATCTTTTGAAATCTATTGGAATCTTTGAAATTTTTGTGAAACTTTTCAAATCTTCATAATAATTTTCCAAAAGTTTGAAATACTTTGAAATCTTTAAAATATTTAAGAATCTTTTAAAACCTTTATAAAATATTTTGGAATGCTTGTGAAATCTTTTTAAATATTTTGAAATCTATTGGAATCTTTGAAATGTTTGTGAAATTTTTCAAATCTTTAAAATTATTTCCAAGTACTTTGAAATCTTGTGAAACCTTTATAATATATCTTGAAATGCTTGTGAAATTTGCTAAAATATTCTGTAATCTTCAAAAATAGTTTGATATCATTTGAAACATTTGTAAAATATTTTGAAATCTTTTAAATCTAATAGAATCTTCTTCGAAAACTTTGAAACCTCTGAAATTTTTCAAATCTTCAAAATTATTTTCAAATATGTTAAATCTTTAAAATCTTTGTGAAATATTTTTAGTTCTTTGAAATAATTTCAAATCATCAAAATCAATTTATTAATATCAAATAAATGGTGATTAAAAATAACTCTAATTGAAAAAAATTTGGATTTAGAAGTTTAGCCTTCGACATTTTCTCGTTCCATATTTAAATTGTGCTGAAATTGTACAATTTTATATTAAAATCCTTTAGAACTAAAAAATAATCAAATACAGAATGTTAAAATTGTGATAATGCAATATTAACCAAACTCAAACTTATTTGGTATTACCAGGTATTAATTCTAACAATTCAAAATTGTATAATTTCAAAAAGAAAGTCTTTCAAATCTTCAACATTTTTTAAAATCTTTCGAAATCCTTTTAAAATGATTGATATCAATTATAAAGAATTAAATGCAAGGTGACTAAAAATAACTTTAATTGACAACATTTCGACTTAGAATCCAAGATTCAATTTAAAATTAATACAAGATTTAAAATTCAGGGTCGAACAATGACTTTGTATTCAAATCGCTCAAACTCCTATAATTAAAGAAAAAACTTCAAAGCTTGGAAACCAAACTTGCAAACTTTGAAAAAGTAAAAACATTTTTTAAAAGTATATGTTTCCAGAATGTATGTCATGCTATAAAAGAATAATTAAAAAATTGACAATTACACATTTTTATAAGAAAAAATTTAAGAATGCAAGGAGGAAACAAACAAATATTTTTCATCCAACCACCGTGAGACTCAATCACTTTCAACCTGAAGGTTCTTGCACTCAAATTTCTTCACAGAATTCTTTTTTCTTCTGATTTCGAAGTATTTTATATTTCAAATAAAAATAAAGTATTGAGCACCTTTTAAAATAGGCAATATTCAAATTTAGGAATGATTTTTTTCTACATATTATAAATTATTGTTTAGAAATTGTTATTTTAAATTAACAACTGAGTTAAAAAGTATCATAAAAGGATTAGATCAATCGAAAACTGTGCGTTTAATGGAAGTTTTTGTATAGCAGAAAATTATTTTTTTTCTCATTGAGGGTATTAAAGCATTTTTTATACATACATGACTTTTATGATTGCATTTTTGTACTTGACTTATCTTTATTAATTATTACTTTTGGATCGTTTTTAAACATTTGAATATTTAAAGACCAAAAGTATTGAGCCCTTTGTGAAATAAGTGAAATAAAAATCTTTATTTCACATATTTTAAATTATTGTTTAAGAAGTGTTATTTCGCATTATAAACTTTTTAAATATTTAAAGAAAAAGAGTATCCAGCCTTTTTTGAAATAAGTAAAATTTAATTCTAAATTCTTTCTAAATAAAACATGTTATATTAAGGTCTATCGGAAAATTTTAATTTGCCTTAGAATTACTCATTATCAGAAAAATGTTTTCTTTAAAGAAACATTGAGTTCCACTTGGTACGACGCTGCCTCAAAATACTTGGCCGAGATTTTTTAACCAAGATCCAAGTGCTTCGATAGCGAAGTTGGTTAGTGCGCGCGGTAGAATACACGAGTTTAGGAAGTTTAATAGTTGTGTAGGGTTCGAATCCTCAACAAGTGCGATTTTTCAAAGCGTTTAGGCATGCGATTATAAGTGTAAGTGACACAGTGTGTGTGAATTGTGCATTAATAATTATTAAAAAAAAATTATGTATCGATAATTTCAAAAATAACTTTTTTTTTATTAAGAAATCATATTTTTGATTTTCATGAACAGTCGCTTAGTTTTCCGAGCACTGGTTCTGAGATTCTGTTAAAACGTTAGACGCCTTTCAGATGTTCATTAATCATTTTCTTGAAAACGGAAGGATTTGAAGTTTAATTCACTTTCATATCCAAGACTATGATACAAATTCGCTTCCACTGAAAAAAATGGTTTAGCTGTCCCAGCTAGACGTTTAGCTGGGTTTCGTCTTCTAAGAAAATATAGCTGTGTCACCTGCATTTCTAGCTGTGTTGCCTAAATATCTAGCTGTTTTAGCTAATTTTGCCATCTAGAAATTATCTAGCTAACTCATCTAGATAATTTCTAGAAGGCAACATTTAGCTAAAACAGCTAGATATTTAAGTAAGACAGCTAGAAATTTAGGTAGCACAGCTATATTTTCTTAGAAGACGAAATCCAGTTCAAAGTCTAGCTGGGACAGCTAAACCATTTTTTTTCAGCGTGGATTTGTAATCAACTATTATTTTCCGTGTATTGAGCAAAACCTTGAACTTTTGTGAAATTTATATCTAGGGATAAAGTAATTGATTTAAAAGAAAGTATCGTTTGACGATAATTAAGAAATTGATCATATATCACAAGTTTGTTGGTAACGTGTATTTTTACATTTTCATTCGTGTTTTACTATAATCGAAAATAAATTTTTTTTCTAGGAACGGATAGTTTCCTGAAATATCTGCATTTTAATCGATTTAGGGTGAGACATAGGAATTCAATTTGCTGATAGATGGCACCCTATATTCTGTTGAGTATGATTATTAAAGAGTGGATGAAAAATAAATAAATAATATTATTTTTGCAAATAAATAAAACTTTATGTTTATTGTCGTGCATTTCTGCCAATTGAGATATTACCTGTAGATTAAATTTTATACTTTTATAATATACGTTTGTAGAACTATGATTATACTTAATATTAGTATATTTGCGTGAAAAATTTTATGCTATTTTTAAAGTTTTCCAATTTCCAATTTCAAAAGGTTGTAGTTTCAAATTCAAATACGAAAAATGGCAGGACAATTTCACTATTAAATCTTTCAAAATTGAAAAGTTTCATAACAAAAGCTTTGGTAGTTAGTTTTCAATTAAATAATTTTAGATTTAAATATTCTAATTGTTTTGGTTTTAATTTTGAGCGTAAAAAATTGTCTGGTTTTTAAATTTCTTTGAAATCGTAGAGTATCAATTTGTAAGGCTTGAGTGCTGCACAATGTTTAGTACAAAAGATTTGTAATTGAACAATTTTGAATTAAATGCTTCCAGAATAGAATAAAAACAACGAAAAATAAGAAAATAATTTCTGAAATTTAAGCCTTAAAAATGAGAAGATTTTAGAACGAGGCATTAATAATTTAATTATTATTTATTTAAAAATATTTCAAATATTAAGCCTGACAAAATTTCGAATTTTAAAGCTTTAAATTGTTAAATTACAATTGCTCACTTGTTAAAAAAATCAATCATTTAAAATTAAAAAATATTTGATTGGAAAATCTCAAAAATAAATAATAATTCTAAAGTAAGTGTTAATACTGAAATAATTTGAAATTTAATAGTAAAAAATTGTGTTATTTAAAATAAAAATAGATGATAATTAAACTATCTGAAATTGATACAATAGTATTTAATTGAATAATTTATTTAATTTTGAATGATAACAATCTCAGAGTTATGAATTCTCATGTTAAATTCAATATTTTTAAGCTTTTCCTTCAATTTTTTTAAAATTTTCAATTACAATTAAACTAAAAATTTGAAAATTTTCAATTTTTAAACCATTTAAATTTACCTTCCTCAGAATAACTCAATTTTTAAGGTTTATCATTTAAAAAATTTCCATTTTGAACGGTAAAAAAAACCGATGATTATTTGTTGATTTTAGAGAAATTTGCCTGATCAATTTTAATGTTAAATTCTAATTTTTTTAATTTAACAACTATTTAAAATTATAGAATTTCAGAAACATTGATTTTAAAACATTCAATTTAGTTGCCAATGTCTAATTTTAATCGCTTTGAATTTAAAATTATTTCAATTTAAAAGTTTGCAATTTTGACTTATTCAGTTTTGATAGCTTTTGATTATAAATGATACAAGTTCAATTTCTTTTCATTCCATCAACAATATTTTCCTTCTTTCAATTAAAAATCATTCAATATATATATATATATATAATTTCAAATGATTTGAATTAGAAATTATTATCAATGTTTAATTATTGTTTCAAAATTCTGAACAAAATAGTTGAATCCTCAACCTCAAAAGATTGATTTTTAACCAAAAAAGACGAATTTTCAATTAAAATTATGAACCTTCAACCAAAGGCATTACTTTGCAACAACTTATTTCAACTTTTAATCAAGTAGTGGAATTTTCAACACAAAAATATGAATTCTTAACGAAAAGTGTAATAGTGGATATTTGAGTCCAAAAAATATTAAGTTAGGATCACAAGGAACTCAATTCATAAAAAAGACGAATTCTTAACAAAATAGTGATGATTTAAAAAAATGTCAGAAAAAATTTAAGTCAATTTAGAATATATTTAGGACTTTTTGAAGCTTGGAAAGAATTTAAAAAAATTTAATAAATTTTCGGAAATCTGTTCAGGTTTAAAAATATTTTTAATCTCTTTAAAACTTCTAAGATTCCAAAATACTTTTAAAATTGATACGAATTATTTCTAAGCTTGTGTTAAAATAAGATGTATTCGTTTTTGAGAATTGTTGGAAATATTTTTTATTATTTTGAAATAATTTCAAAATTTAACTTATTAAAATTTTTTTTTTTCAATTTTTAAACAGTTTTAAAAATGATTAAGCTTTTTACTACAATTTTGAAAGAAATGTATAAAACTAAAAACATTGTTTTAAAATCTTCCAGATTATTTGTTGAAAATTTTAGAAATCTTTTCTATTTCCTTGCAATATTTTTTAATCTTCTCTCACAATAAGTTTTTTTAAAATAAAAATTCATACAAAATTTTCCCAGAAATCTTAGGACACATTTTTTTTCATTGGAAACCTTTCGAAATTATTGAAAGCTTCTAATTTTTTTTCGTAATGTTCATAATTCTGCACATTTTTATCTGTAGAAATATTTTTAAGGACAAAATAATTTTGGTATCTTTTCCAAACTTCTAAATATGTCTTAAACTTTCTGGATTTTTTTAAATTTGGTAATCCTGAAAAATGACCTGCTAGCTGCATAAGTTTCAGTTGAACCCATTTTTTATTTAACAATTATGAATCGAATACCGTTAGGATCAATTCACAACAATAAAAAATTAAGAAAATAATTTGTCAAATTCAAGCCTTAACAATGAGTAGACTTTAAAACTAGGCATTGAAAATTAAATTACTTTTTTATTTGAAAATAATCCAAAATATTGAACATTTTAAACTCAACTTCAAAAAATAGTTTTCAAAATGTTTAATTTTTAATTTATTATATTTAAATTGTCCGATTTTCAGTTGTAGATGAAAAAATAATTCAAAATTGAATAATATTCAATTGGAAGATTTCAAAAATCAATAATAATTCGAAATTAACTGTTAAAAATGATACGACTTGAAATTGAAAAGTTAAAAATTGTGATGTGTAAAATCAAAATGGATACAAATAGAACTGTCTAAAATCTATACCTCAGTAATTGAATAATTTCTTAATTTTGAAAGGTTACAATTTTAGAATTCTGAATTTCAATGTTTTTCGCTGAATTTTCAATTTTTCCTTTTCCTAAGTTTTAATTTTGGAAGTCAAATTAAAATGGTTAAAATTTGAAAAGCATAAACTACAATTTAGAAATTCTCAATTTTTACTTGATTTCAATTTACTCAAAATAATTGAAATTCTAAAGGGTTTGAGGAACAAAAAGTTTTACGATTTCAATACTCAGTAATTCAATTTTTTTTTAGTTTTGTATGAAATTCGGATTCGTTTAATTTTTAACTTTCCCTAGTACAAATGGCTTTATTTTCAATATGTTGAATTTAAATTTACTTTTTTAAAAACATTTTGTCAGAATAATTCAACGTTAATGGTTTATAATTGAAACTTTTTCCATGTTAAACGTTGACAATTACAGTGAATTTATTTTTTGATCTGAGAAAAAATTGTCTAATCAATTCTAATAATCAATTACAATTTTTTTATGTGATGAAAATTTGAAATTGTGGAATTTCAAAAGCTTTGATTTGAAAACATTCAGTTTGGTTTTTAATTGCGAATCGTTAAATTTTAACCGTTTAAAATGAAAGATTATGTAAATTCAAAAGATTTTAATTTTAAATTATTCAATTTTGTACGATTTTAATTAGAAATAATACAAAATGTCAATTTATTTAAATTTTAAATTATCCAGTTTTCAAAATTATAGAATGAAATTATTTAATTTTGAACATTTTTGAATTGTCCTATTTTCGAAATTTTAATTTGAAATTATTTCATTTAAAAATTCTCCAATTCAAAATAAAATTGTTGAATTCTGAACGCTTTGAATTGAAAATGATGTCTAATTTTTAAAATTTTATACTGAAATTTGTAAATTTTAAACTCTTTTAATTTCAAACTATTCAACTTAAACATTTTATAATATTAATGTGTGTATTATTGTCGTGCGTTTCTGCCAATTGATATATTACATGTAGATTAAATGTTATGCTCTTATAATATACATTTGTAGAACTATGATTGTACTGATTATTAGTATATTTGCATGCAAATTTTTTGACATATTACCTGTAGATTAAATTTTATACTTTTATAATATACATTTGCAGAACTATGATTATACTGAATCTTAGTATATTTGCGTGAAAAATTGCATGCTGATTTTCAAAGTTTTCCAATTTCCAATTTCGAAAAGTTGCAGTTTCAGATTTTGAAGTCTTAAGGACAATTTTTGGTATTTATTAAAATTGAAATTGGGCAACATTTTTTTAACGAAATTATTAAAACATTTGAAACATTAAACTTTTCATTTAGAAATGGTACAAGTTTAATTCATTTTCATTCCTTTTGAGTCTTTTTTAATCAAAATTTTGCCTAATCTAAAATTGTCTTGATTTGAAACGTTCTCAATCCAAAATTGTTGAGAACTTCCTTTTTAATTTCAAACGCTTTCAATTGCACAATCATTAATTAATAATTACTGTTAACAAAAATTTTGAAACCTAATATTTAAAAATGTATCTTATAATGTATTGTTAAATTGTTTATATTTTTAATGTTAGGAAATAAATTTTCAGAGACGTGAAAGCGCGCGTTGCGTGCGTACATTTACTGCTAATATAAAAAAAGTGTAAAACACTATATATATTTTTATTATCGATACTTGAAAACAAGTGCTACAAAGCAGCCAATGGAGCGTCGAAATTATTTCGCTGGTTTGTAATGACAACCGTTTTGCAATATCACGATTCAGGTGAGCGAGCAAGAACCAAATAGCCGATGTAACTATCCCATCCAGAGCATTCAATAAAACTCGTAAACAGAAATGAAGTACTTTTAGTTAATTAACTTCTTTTGCAAGACATCTTTAATATTATATAGAAATTTCAACAAACGAATAAAAAAGTAGAATGTAGAATGTACAACATTTCTACAACTGTAATTTGTTGATAAAACATGTACTCCTTTGGTACAAAAGTAAACAATTTAAAAAAAATAGAATTAAATACAAATAGGCAATGTTTTCTTGTATTTTCTTGTAGGATAGTACAAAAATTACCAATAAAGTACAAGTTTCTTCAATTCAAAAATTTGAATAACTTTTTATTAATATTTATTTTTTATTTTTTTCTAAAAATCTACAGGGTATTATATAAAACTACAGGATTTTACATTTTTTCAATTTGGGCGCTTGACGTCATAAGAACACTTTTAAATTTTCGTAAATTATTGTAAGAAATTACAAATCTTCACAAAAAAATACAATATTTCACAAAAGTTGAAATATTCAGAAACTGTACTTACAATTATGTTGTATATACGAAAAATTATACAAAAAAGTACAAAATTTGTCCGAATAACAGAAAAAAGTTGTAATTTATTGCATTTATTTGTAGATTACTGAAAAAAAACTTTTTGTACAATATTATTATAATTAGTGTAAATAGAATGATACATTCTTCTCATTTCGTACATAATAATATTTTGATAAAATCAGCATGCTTTCAGCATTACTTTTCAGCCAAAAAGCCACGGTATGGGTGTCGCAGGTGGTGCCATTTACGAAAAGCCTTCATGGGTTTCCTTAACGTCCTCATACACATGGTATGCATTTTAGTCAAACCAGAAAAGCAATAACAAATCGAAAGTGAACAAATTTGACGTTTACAGCTATATCCAGTTATAAATAACACACTTTTACTCTGAATGATTTTTTTTCATAAACATGGTTGAATTACTCCTTCAAAATTCGTAGATGAAGATTGAAAAACTATTCGAAACTAAAGAATTTAGAATTGACTAGATGTAATTCCAACTCAGCGAGGAATTACTTCGCAAGTAGAAAATGACGGTTAGAGTAAGACCGATTCAGTAGGCATCTACTTCAGGGTTCATCCATAAACTATGTAATTAATTTTAGGCTATTTACCCCCCCCCCGGGCTCAACGCTGACGACCGTAGTTTTGCCCCCCCCCAGCTTTACCGTAGCTCAAAATTCTATCAAAGCATAGGAAAATAACAATTGCAAAAATGACATAGTGAAATTTTTATATAAAAAGATTGATTTTTATCAAAAAATGAAAAATTAGTTTTCAATGAAACAGTTCAATTTTGAATCCAAAAGGATGAATTATCTACAAAACCGTTAAATTCTCAACCAAAAATATGATTTATTTATTAATAAAGTTAATTTTCAACCGAAGGGTTTAATTTTCTACCAAATTGTCGAATACTCAACCAAACCAAATTAATTTAGAATCAAACAGTTGCATTTTCAACCAAAAAGGATGAATTCTCAACTAAGGAGATTCACTCACGACTAAAAAAAAAGAATTTTTAACATAATACACGAATCTTCAAGTAAAAAAGATAAATTTTCAATAAAAAAAAGCATTTTTCAACCAAGAATGAAATAGTTACATTGTTAGTTAACAAAATTAATTCTTACCAAAAAAAAAAAAAAACGAATTTTCAACAAAGTAGTTACATTTTCAACCAAAGAGATGAACTTTCAAGTTAAATAATAAATCTAAAAAAAAAGAAATTTCAACAAAAGAGTTCAACCCAGAAGATATTTTTTTTACACGGAAGATTACTTTCCTAAAAATGGAATAGTTAAATTTAAATCCAAGGAGGTCAATCATAAAAAAAATGAATTTCTAACAAACTAGTTCCACTTTCAGCCAAATAATTGAATTTTCAACTAAAAAAGATGAATTTTGAACCAAATAGTTACCATTGTCAACCAAAAAGATGAATTTTACAGCAAGAAGATTAATGTTCTGCGAAAGAAACACGAATTTTCAACAAAATACATTAATCTTTAACAAAAGTGTTAAGTTTTAAAGCCAAAAAGACGAGTTATATACAAAACCGTTACATTTTCAACCCAAAAATATGATTTCTTAACGAAAAGTTAATTTTTTACCAAAAATTTAAATTTTCATAAATATAGTTCAATTTTTAACCTAATAGCTAAATTTTAACAAAAAATATGAATTTTTAACGTTAAAGTTAGACGTTATATTATTATCTTATTTATATTTGGTATATTAAAAAACATTATATTAAAGTTTAAACGTTATAGTTAAAGTTAATTTTAAACCGCATAGTTTAATTTTCTACCAAACTCTTGAATCCTCAACCACACCAGATTAGTTTAGACCCAAACAGTTGCATTCTTAACCAGAAAGGATGAATTTTTAATGAAGAAGATTAATTTTCGACCAAAAAAGGATAATTTTTAATCATTAAGCTTCAACTAGAAAAGATCAATTTTCAATAAAAAATATAAATTTTCAACCAAACATGAAATAGTGACATTGTTAATTAAAATAATAAATTCTCAAGAAAAAAAACTAATTTTCTACAAAAAGTTACATTTTCAAACAAAGAGATGAATTTTCAACTAAAATACTGAATCTTAAAAAAATGAATTTCCAACGAAAGAGTTCAACCCAAAAGATGGGTTCTGAACCCGGAAGATTACTTTTCTAAAAATGGAATAGTTTAATTTTCAACCATGGAGATGAATCTTAAAAAATATGTATTTTTTAAAAACTAGTTGAACTTTTCACCAAGTAATTGAATCTTCATCTGAAAAAGATGAATTTTGAACCAAATAGTTAAATTTTAAACCAAAAAAATGAATTTTCCAGCAAGAAGGTTAATGATCTATCAAAAACATAATGGAATAATTTGTAAATCTATATATTTTAAATTCAAGAATTTTTAATCGTAACTCTTCAAAATTCTAAAAATTTTAATCGTCAATCTTTAAAATGGAAGATTCCCTAATTTAAAAAATTTACAATTAAAAATGATAAAATTTCTATGTTTGGTAATTAAAAATTATGCAATTGTGATGATTTACATTTGAAATTTCAACAATTTGAAAGATTTAAAATTGAGATTTCTTGACTTTTGATCTTCAAAATCATCACAATTTAGGAATTGTTATATATACATCTTTCAAAATCAAAGGGTTTTCAATTGTACATCTTCAAAAGTTGAAGAGTTTTGAATTGCAAATGGTTAAAATTCCGGAATTGAAGAATCTTCTGTTGTAAGTCTTTAAAATTGAACTGTACCAAAAAAACGTTCCAAATTACATACCTTCAAAATATTATTATTATTATTATATCATTAAGTTGTTTCCCTTTCGGGGTAGGCATGAATTGCTCGGTGGTAAAGTAGTGATGTGTGGATGGGTATATAGGTGAAGGGTAGTTGGGTTCAGGGGGTCTCAAAACGTGGACATTTGACAAAAACCGGGGGGGTCAAATTTTACACAAATCTAACACCTTGTCTGGATGAGAATGTAAAAATGTTATACTGCAGTAGGTGGATTTAGAATATACACAATATTTGAAATCGTTTGTACGTTCTGTTTGAAAATATGAACTTAACTCCATAGAACTGCTACGAAGTGCTGTAGCATGTTACTATACTATCTCTAGGATGCTTATTGCACCTGAGCTCACACAAGCTATATGAGTTTGCTCTTGCTGAAACCTTCGCAGTTATAAATAATATATTTTACTCCTCGTAGGAGCACATTTCAATATACCCGAATAATTAAAGTGATATCATATTTCCTTTAAAATGTACTTATTTACTCTGGCGAAATAATTTCAGAGAGCTCAACGGTTCAGTAGTTAAATTTGAGGTTAAAATTGGAATTTTTTCCGAAAAAAGGGGATTAAAATAGGAAAGCATTAAAAATGAATTGAAGTCTTTTTTCCATGTCATAATGTCGTAAGGGAACACGGTAAGAACATCCAAATATTTTGTGTTAAAAATTCATTCATCTCTAGCGAATGTTCACGATTATAGTTTTGGTTGTGAATTCATCTTTTTGGTTATAAATTATATTATTTGGTTGACAATGTTATTATTTGGTCGAAAAATTAATTATTTTTTTGAACATTCTACAATTTTGTTGAAAATTCATCTTTTTGGATTGAATATTCGTGTATGGTCTGTATCCAGTGGTCGCTGTCGATATCAAATGATAAAAAGACACACAAAAATACTATTAATTTTATTAAAAATTTAATCACTTTGTTAGAAAATTCACCTTGTTGGGTAGAAAACTCATCTTCTTGCTTCAATATTTATCTTTCTGGTTGAAAATTCAACTATTTGGTTAAAAATTCATCTATTCTGTTGAAAATGCGATTGAAAAAATATTCCCTGTTTTTAGGTAATTTTGGCCATTGAAGTTTGTTGTTACCTGTATAAAGGTGTTTTGATTTCTATCTACACATCTTTCAGGTTTAGTTTCTGAATCGAATCTCTAGCGATTTCTTTGCTGTCGACGATGTCCTTCAAATCTACCAAACAAGCAGATAAATCATTTAAGAAATATTTGACATTTGTATTATCAAAATGAATCTTTTTCAAAGCGTCTTGTTTTCTAATGTCTTGAATGTCTGTTTATGATTCATAAAAAAAGAATTGAAACATTGTAAAAGAAAGGGGAGAAAAAAAAATTAGGTAAAAATTCTCGATTTTAGATGCTAACAGTATTTTCAATATTTAAGGGGAAAAATGGGGAAAAGGGGATCAGGTCAAAAAGGGGACTGGTTGTGATTAGTGTAATTTTGATAATTAAAATTATGGTGGAAGCCCATTTGTTCGATCCAACTTCCCCATACGCATCTGATGAACCTCAAGACTTCCCAGCCGAGCCTTGCCAGCGTGGGTCGTTTGTACTTGATAAAGAGTAAAATACAAAATATAAAATTTTTCAAATTTTAATTTATTAATATTATATTTGAAATCTACGATTACTGAATATTTTTACCGAAGAAATATATTTTCGTTTCTTTCGAAGATGAACAAACATAAAAAGAGAAATGGTGTCAATAGTCAATTGTAACTAATTGTAACTAAACATTAGGTCATTTGTAACTAATTTTTTCCTAAATTTATCTCAAATTTTCTACATTTATCACAATGACACGAAACGTATAACAACATAAAACTTCCGAACATGTTTCATAAAATTAAGAAAGACTCCTGCTGACGGCGGTCGGCGGTAACAGTCTTGATGTTTCTCAGCTGCGTGAGGGGAAGTTGGCTAGTGGGGTAAAGCAAACATGCAGAAGCGATCAAATTGGCACTGCCCAAAATTATTACTTCATATAGAGGGATTTAAATCTAGGAGTTTGAATAAAGAAAAATATTTTTCGAGAGTATGCAGGTTGTACAAATATTGTTCTGGATGTGTGTTTGTCTGAGGATGATTGGTCGTCGAGATAGAAGTTGGATCTCTCCGAAAGTGAAGTATAATGGAGCTCGCAATATTTCCAATGATTCAACTCTGTCGAGGAGGGTGAATACGAAATGACGTCTTCCTTCGAAGAACGAATTTGCAGACTCGATAGCCTTTGAAAATGTGAGGGAAAGCTGGGGTAAGGATGCTGATTGAGGATGAGGCGAATGGGATAAATTATGGCATGGTTGATTTTCAGCGAGAGGACAATGAAGAATGTATACCGTTTATCGCAATAAATCACCACCACCTAACGAGAAACCACGGTTTGTAACGAGTCCATATATCACGATTTTGGTAATGATTTTGTTTCATCATTTTGCATTTACGCTACCAATTTGTTAAATATCACTTTATTTCAATTATCATTGAAATTTTGGTGCACACTGAGAAATTTTTATCGTTTTGCAATCTTGTTGATAAAGGGGTCATTCACAAACTACGAGACACTATTTTGAACATTTTTCTACCTCTCCCCTTTTTTGTCACAGATCATCACCCAAAGCTTGAACCCTCCGGAGTGACTTTACAAATACAAACATCACCCCACTCCCCCTTTGTAGTACAATTTTTTTCTCGATTTAATTTGGTAAACGCCTGAAATGAAACACAAAATATACAAACATGATGTTTCAACAGAGTTCAGAGAACAAAATGCTCTCAAAGCAGGGTAAATATTGTGATTTTTCATGAAACTACGGGAATAAAGTCTTTCAAATAAAATTAATGCATATGTACAATATTGAATTTAATAAAAAATACTCAGAACTTCAAGTTGAAATGTATCAAATTTTCAACAAGCGAGTTTGAATTTCAATCAAAAAAGATTAATTTTTACCAAAAGAGATGGATTTTCTAAGAAAGAGTTGAGTTTTCAAGTATGAAAATAAGTGAATTAAGTATTTAAAAAAATTAATGCATATGTACAATATTGAATTTAATACGAAACGCTTAAGACTTTAAGTCGAAATATATTACATTTGGAATAAGCTAGTTCAATTTTCAATAAAAAAAGAATAATTTTCTACCAAAAGAGATGAATTTTCAAAGAAAGGGTTGAATTTTCAAGCTAATTCTACTTCTCAAGTTGAATTTTTTTAAAAATAGTTGACCTTTAGACTCGATAAGATAAGTTTCCAACCAAGAAAGAGGATTTTTCAACAAAATAGGTGAATTTTCAACAAACAATTGAGTAAAGCAAAAGAGAATAATTTTTAACCAAATAGTTGAATTTTGAACAAATGTTAGAATTTTTAATCCAAAACGACGACTTTTCAGAAGACAGTTAAATAACATTAACCCAGAACTTTTCTAGCAAAATGGATGAATTTTGAATTCAAAACGACAAATTTTCTACAAAGCAGTTGAATTTTGGGAAAGAGTTTGAATTTTCAACAAGATACTGGATTTTCAACAAAATAGTGTAATTTTCAACAAAATAGTTGATTTTATAACCACATAGATGGATTTTTTACCTAAAAAGATGAATTTTCAAATAAATAGTTGAATTTCCAAGCCGAAAAGTCAAATTTTTTATAAGAATTTTGAGTTTTTAATCCCAAATTGAGAATTTTCTATTCAGAAAGGTACTAGTTTAACAAAATAGGTAATTTTCGAAAAACAATATTGAATTTTCAACATAGGAGTTGAATTTAACCAGAGAGATGAATTTTTTAACAAAAAAGTTTAACTTTTGAGCCTAAAATACACATTTTTTACGAAACAGTTGAATTTTCAACTGAAAAGAAAATTTCCTACAGAATAGTTAGAGCAGTTGAACAAATTTATTTTCAACTGCAAAAATAAAAAAATTTTTAATAGAATAGTCAAATTTTCAACCAAAGAGATGGATATCCAACTAATGAAATGAATGTTTAGCAAAGTAGTTAAACTTTCAGCCAAATAGTTAAATATTAAATCCAAAATATTAATTTTCTACCAAAAAAATACGAATTTACAACAAATTACATTAATTTTTAGCCAAATTCTGAATTTTCAACTAAAAATAATCAATTTTCAACCAATAATGTAATAGTTAAATTTTATGTTAAAAAATTAATTTTGAATAAAAAAAGAATGATTCTTTAACACAATACGTTTAGTTATATCTTTGATCCAGGTAGTTAAATATTCAATATAAAATATTAACTTTCTACCAAAAAATATGAATTTACAACAAAATACATAATTTTAAACCAAATTCTTGAATTTTCAAGTAAACCCGATCCATTTTTAACTGATAAAGGAATAGTTGAATTTCAAGTAAAAAAAAAATAATTTTTAACCCAAAAAGAACGATTTTTCAACAATATAGTTATATATTTAAAAAAAAATGAGTGTTTGATAAAACAATCAAGAAAAATTTTTAGCATTAAATCAAGAACAGTCGAGTTTAACCAAAAAAATAAGTTCTCAACGAAAAATATAATAGCTGGTATTGCAATCAAAATATATTAATATTTTTAATCAAATTCTGTTGCCTTCGACCAAAGCAAACGAACTTTGAGCAAAATCGTTGAATTCCCAAGAAAAAAAGATTAATTTTTAACCACAAAATATAAAATTTCTACCAAAAAAGATGCATTTTTTAAAACAAGGACGAATTTTCAACAAAAGATTTGAACTTTCAACCAAGTAGGATGAATTCTGAATCAAAAATTAATTTAGTTGAATTTTCAACTCAAATCTGTCAATTTTCACGCAAAAAGTGAATAGTTAAATTTTCAGTTAAAAAAAAATAATTAAAAAAAAAAGAATTTTCAACAAAATAACTAAACGTTTAACCAAATAGTAGCATTTTTAACACGAAGAGATTAATTCTAAACCAAACATATATTGGTAAACTTCTTAATTAAAAATAACTAACTTTCAACCAAAAATAGTTCTATTTTCTATTGGGTTCTATTAAATCAGTTCAGGGGGTAAAGAATGGAATAGGGGTAAAAGTGTGTGTTTTGTATTTAGAGGCTTTCTTTGTAAAATATTATTATTATTAATACACCATTAAGCCAAATCCCCTCTGGCGTAAGCGTAACTCACGTGGTTCTAACCTCGTTATGCTGTTGGGGATCAAGGAGTTCAATATGAGAAAAGTGAGAAAGGGAAGGTTACGAGGCAGGATAAGGGAGGGGGGTATTGTTGGATTAATCTAGAATTTCTGTTTGGCGTATTTAAATAACATGGTCATTCTGCAAATCTGCTCCGACTCAGGTTGCTCGTTAATCTTTCCAGTAATCAACCCAGGTAAAGAGCAAACCACGCAGGCCCATTGAACTTCTTAAGTTCTTAAGTTCGGTACACAAGGTCTTTTGTTTTAGGTGTATCTCACTCCGCTGACACTCTTCATCATACATTTCATATAAACTATTTGTCGATACCCTTTGCTGTCCTGGCATACTAATTTAGCTTCCTTCAGGTCCATACATTTTCTTATGCATGCTCTTGTGTTTTTATGGCTTTTTATATCATGCCTTCTCGATTAACGGTTTCATTCAGACATTCCCACCATTCTTTCCTCGGTCAATCTCTGAGTACGCTATCATTTACATTACCTAAATTACTTGTTTCGTCAGTCGTTCTTTCTTTGTTCGTTCTGCTTCCATTCTCTAAGCATGTCCAAAACATTTCAACAAATTTCTGTTGTTCTTGACAAACAGTATTTCCTCAACACTACATTCTTTAAGAACCCTCTTATTACTGACTTTGTCCATTAGCGTTTTACCGCATACATAACGCAGGAAATGCAGGCCAACCGCGTTAACTTCATTATTATTCTTCTCTTGGTAGGTGGGTGCAAATACAGCACTGTGAGTACAAGTTCGAAGATATATGTTGCCATTTTTGTGTTATATATATATATATATTTTTTTTTCAATGTGTGATATCACATTGTGCGTAATATTCTCTACACTCCTCGCAAATAGTCGCAAGCCTTGTTACCACCCACTCCCTTGCAGGGTGACATAGTTTTTGAATGGACCCAAAGGGAGGAATTTCTAATAGAAAATCTAGAATGTATCAGCTTGAAGTGTCAGCTTTAAAGGCTTCATGGATCGAGCGGCATGCACAATGTAAAAGAATTGTGAAAAGTAAAAGAGCCAAGGGCCGAAACAAGTCGAACCCTCGCAGGCTATTCATTGTCGTGAATTTTGAACACAAAAGCTAGTTTGATCTTTTTCGCGTTACGGTAAAGGAATGTACTTTCTAGGCAGAGAACCCTTACTTTACCGAGTTAAGTCGTTTACGGAAAATGATTCTGCATTTCGGGTTTCTTGCGTGAAAACAGGAACGAGACGCTTAGTTCACAGGGAGATTTTACTGTGCAGAATTTAATAGGATACAAACTGATCTCTTCTTAATGAGCAAAACCCAGACGATGCGTATCTAACAATACAGCAGACATAATTTCAGAGAAAGCAAATGATGTGTTATAAAAAGAGAGAAGAAAGCTCATCTTACTAATTATTTATTAAGTTACACGATAGGGTTGTTACAAAATATGGAGAACCGGAAAATTTCAGGGAGTGGTTCTGAATTTTTTTCTGCTTATTAGTTTTTCAGTATCTGACAGAAAAAGCAGACAAGCAATTTCCATTTGAATATTTGAAAAGACAAATTTTTCAGGTTTGAAAGTTTTCATCTCAATCGGGGAAAATTTAAACACACCACAGCCTCACACTTCTTACCTTATTTTCCTCTTTTTTTTCAAGAATCCTTCCTTTTTTCCTGTTTTCAAAAAACTTTTCCTTTTTCTAGGGGTTTCTCTTGGATGTGAACTGAGTTAATAGAAACTAATACAAAAATCCAATTATTTTTTGATAAAGTTTAATTCTTTTAAATTGAAAGGTCTACTGTAATATGTTTGGTTGACAAATTCATCTTTTTCGTAAAGAATTTCATTCTTAACGATTTTGATGAAAAATTAACATACCTAGCTGAAAATTAACTTCTGTATTGAAAATTCATTTGTTGCGGATAAAAAGGTGAGACTTTTGTATATAAATTGTTTTTCTCGATAGAAAATTCAACCTTTTTTTTTCATTTAGGGCTGAAAAATATTTTTTGATTCAAAATTAAACTCTTTTGTTGAAAGTTTTCTTGTTTTGTTTCGAAAGTTTATCTCTTGATAAAAATGTTATCTTTTTTGGTTGAAAATGCAATTGTTTTGGAAATTAGTCAGCTTTTGTTTAGAATTCAACTATTTTGTTAGAAATTCCTCTTGTTTGGTTAGAAATCATTTTTCATTGAAAAACCTACTATTATATTTTTGGTACAGAACTCATCTCCTTTGGTTGAAAATTTAGTTTTTTTTCTTTTAATTTAACTATTTTGTTAGAAAGTCATCTATTTCGGTTAAAAATTCCACTATTTGATTAAAACTGAACTTTTTTGTTAAAAATGCATATTTTCGGGTTAAAAATTCGACTATGTGAGGAAAATTTGTTTTCTTGTCTTGAAATTACAACAGTTTGGTAGAAAATTTACACCTTAGATGATTAATAAGGTGAAGGTTCCACTATTTTATTGATAACTGCAACTGTTTGGTTCAAAATTGCCTCTTTTGTTCAAAATTCATATTCTCTAGTAGAAAATTCAACAATTTTGTAGAAAAGTCGTCTTTTTAGCTTGGAAATTCAACAAATTTCTAAAAACTTGAACTATTATGTCGAAAGTTCATATTTTGGGGTCGAAAATTCAACTGTTTAGGAGAAAGTTCATCTCTTTGGCTTGAAGATTCAACAATGTGGTTGCATATTTTTCTTTCAGGACTGAAAAACCTTTCATGGTAGAACTCAAATTTTTCGTTGAAAATTCATCTTTTTAATACAGAATTCATCTTCTTTATTTAAAAATTCTACGGCTTATTTCAATATTTGTATTTTTTATGCAAAATTTGTTTTTTCGACTTACAAAGTTATTTTTTGATATGTTATGTCTTAGTTATTTTTTCTTTTTTGGTTGAAACTTAATTATTTTCAATTGGAAAGTCTTCTATTACATTTTTGATTCAGTATTTACCTCTTTTGGTTGAGAATTAAATTATTTTATTGAAAATTGACCTATTTGGTTGAAAAGTCATCTTTTTGCTCGAAAATTCAACTGTTTTGTTGAACATTCGTATTTTTGGATAGAAAAGTTGTCCTTTCGGATTAAAAACTTATCTTTGATAGAAAACTTATATTTTTGGCTTAGAGTTAATTATGTTTGATTGAAAAGTCTATTATTAAATTTTTGATTCAGAATCCATCTCTTTTGGTTGAAAATTTGATTTTCTTTGCAAGTTCCACTTTTTGATCGAAAGGTTATCTGCTTTGATTAAAAATTCAACAACTTGGTTTAAAGTTAAACTTCTTTGTAGACGAAATATTGCTGTTCTTGAAAATTCATTCTTTTTGTTAGAAAATTAATCTGTTTTGTTTGTGTATTCAACTATTTTATTGAAAATTGAACTATTCATTTGAAAATCAAATTTTTCTTCGAAATTCATAATTTTAAATTGAAAATTGAACCATTATGTGGAAAAGTCGTCTTTTATTTATTGGAAACTGAACACTTTTATAGAAACTTTAACAATTTGGTTGACAATTTATATATTCTGGTGTTGAAAAGAAAACTGTTTTGTAGAAAATTTATCTTTTCAAGTCTCTTTTGTTTAAAAGTACAAATGTTTGGTTAATCTGATTTCTTCGGCTAAAAATTGATCTTTCTTGGTTTGAAATTGATTGTTTTGTTAAAAATTTATCTTTTCGAGTTTAAAAGTCACATATGCTCTAAAAAATTAACTTTTTAGGTTCGAAACTGAACTATTTTGTTAAGAATTCCATCTTGTCGGGTTGAGAACTCATCTCTTTTGATAGGCAATTCATCTTTATTGTTAGAAGTTCAACTATTTTGTTAAAATTGTAATAATATATTTCGACTTTAAATCTAAGAAATAAAGTACATACAATAATTTGATAAAGACGACTCCTTCCCCTATTTTCGTGAAAAATTGTTCCATTTTCCCCTGTTATGAGAGCATTTTGGTCTGTGAAGTCTGGAACCTGAAAAGAAGAGGGGAAGTGATCATGACAATTTTTTTAGATTTTCAGTGATCATTCTGTAATATCTATATTTAAGAACTTGGCTGTTTAATGTTCTTACATTGCAGGTGTATAATCTAACAAAACAAGCAATCTGGTACTTAAACTAAAGTTAATTTGTTTACAGGAAACATTGGTGCAAACGTGCATTGCATTTGAAGGAAATGAGAAAGTGTGTCAGAAGTGATCCCGTCAAGAAAGTACGTGTCTTTAGACTTCTTACGGAGGAAGAAGAACGTGTCTCAAGGAAAGCGCATTGTTGCCCGGAATAATACCTTTGATACTTGTTTCTCTAACTGGAATTTCAGATATTCTACCTTCAAATAAACTCAAGTTCGAATAGCGGATAGCACGTCTCTTGAAAATCCGATATCGTGATTTCAGATAGAATTTTCGAGTAACTTCATCGCTTTTATACTTTGGGGCCCTTCAAAAAAAAAAAAAAAAAAAAAAAAAAACCATCACGATATTTAAAACACTTTTCCACTCCTCCAGGTACAATATTAAATTTAATATCGAGCACTTAAGAATTCAAGTCAAAATATATTGCATTTCTAGCATAATGGTTGATTTCACAAAAAAATAAATCACTTTTCAACAAAATGGTTGATTTTTCAACTAAAATTATGAATCATCTACAAAAAGTGTATTTTTAACAAAGAAGTTCAAAATTCAACGAAGTAAATTAACTTTTAAGTAAATAGAATTAATTTTCAACGAGAAAAACTATAGCTGATATATCAGTGAAAAAAGATTGCAATTTTTAATCAAAAAGAAATGAATATAAAAAGACAAATTTTCAACAAAATAGTTAAATTTTCAACCAGGAAAGATTTTTACGTCAAGAGAGAGAAAAAATATACAAAACATTATTGAAATTGCAAGCTAAATTTTTAACTTCAAAATATAATTTTGAATAGAAGAAAAATTCAATGAAATAGTTTAGTTTTTAATGAAAGAGGTGCATTTTCAACTAATAAGATGAATTTGTAACCAATAGTTCGACTTTCAACCCAGTAGTTGAATTTTTAATCAGGAAGATAAATGTGTTACCAAGAAAGGAAAATTAAGAAAAAACTACATAAATCTTCAACCAATTGTTGAATTATCAACTGAAAAATATTATTATTATTATTCATGAAAAAAAAAATTTAACGAAGAAAAAAACTAATTTTTAACAAAATAGTTCAATTTTTAACCGAAGAGATGGATCTTCAACTAAGAAAATAAATTTTTAACAAAGCAGTACAAGCTTTCATCGTACAATTAAATTTTCAATGCAGTAGATTTATATTGAAAAAAAACGAATTTTTAATTAAATAGTTGAATCTGTAACCAGTAAAATGAATGCTCAGAAAACTAGTCCAACTCTCAACCAATTTGTTGAATTTTAAACCGAAAAAAAGGAATTCTCAGTGAAAAATGTAATGACTGAATAATAAATAAATGATAATTAAAGAAATTGATTTTCAACGAAGAAAAATAACGAATTTTCAACAAAATAGATCAATTTTCAACTCAAGAGACGGATTTTTAACTGATAAAATAATTGTTTAACAATTTAACCATTGAGGAAATAGTTAAATTTGTAACCAAACAGGTGGATCTTTAACTAATAAAATGTATTTTTAACAAAGTAGTACTACAATCAACTAAGCAATATAATTTTTAATGAAACAAATTTTTTTCTGCCGAAAAGATGATTTTTACAACTAGATACACAGCTTTTCAACAAAATTGTTGAATTTTCTACTAAAAACGATTAATTTTCAATCAATAATTGAGTAGCTAAATTCTGATACATACAATTATTTTCAACCAAAAAAGAATAAATTTTGAATGAAATAGTAGAATTTTCCACTAAAAAAGATTATTTGTCAACCAATAATACAATAATTGATGTGCACTTTGAAAAAAATGAATTTTCAAAGGAAAAAAATCATTTTCACCAAAATAGTGAAGTTTCGACCAAAGAGGTGTATCTTTAAGCAATAAAATGAATTTTTAACAAAGTAGTACAAATTTCATCCAAGCAATTATATTTTCAATAAACAAGATTTCTTTCCTACAAAAAGTACGATTTTACAACAAAATACATAAATTTTCAACCAAATTGCTATAGATTCGAATGAAAACGATTATTTTTTTTACCAACAATAATTGAGCAGTTAAATTCTTAGTTAACAAATTAATTTTTACAACAAAAAAGGCATTTTCAATAAAATAGTTAAATTTGTAACAAACGAAATGAATGTTTAAAAAACTAGTTCAACCTTCAATCAACTAATTTAATTTTCAAATGAAAAAGATAAATTCTTAGTCACAAACTCAATGGATGAATTTTCAGCAAAAATTATCAATTTTCAGCCAAAATGATTTAGCTCACGTTGAAGTTGAAAAAATTGATTTTCAGCCAAAAAGACTAATCCACAACAAAATACATAAATTTTCATACAAAATGTTGAAGTTTCAACTAAAAGCAATTAACTTTTAAACAGTGATGGACTAGTTCATTTCTTAGTTAAAGGTTTATTTTAAACTAAACGGAAACGAATTTTCATCAAAAATTTTCCATTTCAACCAAAGAGATGGACCCTCAACTTGTAAGTTTATTTTTAACAAAGTAGTTCTACTTTCAACCAAGCAGTTAAATGTTTAATTAAGAGGATTAAATTTCTATGAACAATACGAATTTTCAACCAAATACATGTATTTTCAATGAAAGTATTGCATTTTTAGCTATAAACGATTCATTTTCAACAAAAAATGCAATAGTTCAATTTTCAGTTGAAAAAATTAATTTTCAACCAAAAAGGGACGAATTTTTAATAAAATAGCTAAATCTTCAACTAAATAAAATTAACGTAGTGTATACGGATCCGGCATATTTTGCCGGATTTTAATTTTCTGTTCCGGCACATTTTGCCGGATCTTAATTTTCTGTTCCGGCATATTTTGCTGGATCTTAATTTTCTCTCCCGGCAAGGCACCCCTGTGACTGGTTACAGAAATAATGTTGTTTTAAACCCCTACCCTTCTTCAACTTTTTGGGTGGGGGCGGGAAGGCACCCTCGTGACTAGTCACAAAAGTTATCGATCTATTACAATGAATTTTTAAAATTTCCTCAAATTATCATACATTTCCAGCCATTGCCCTAATTTTAAAAATGTATGGAAATTTTGATGAATTATCACAATTTCTAAAATGTATGGAAATTTATAATTATTGAGAAAATTTATGAAATTTTTGGGAGAATTATGAAATTTGTTAACATTTATGAAATTTGCTGGAATTTATGAAGTTTTTAGAAATGTATGAAATTTGTTGAAATTTATTAAGTTTGTGGAAATTTATGAAAATGTACGAAAGCTGTGGAAATTTTCGATAATTTACGGAAAATTATGACGTTATTAAAAATATGCCGGAAGCGAAAAACAAAAATCGGCAAAATCTGCCGGAAGAGAAAATTAATATCCGGCAAGGATACGGATATATACAAATGACACATAACCTCCACCTGCCATCAAGATCTCCCATTAATTTTCTGTTGTCCGACTTATTTTTGCAAACATAAATTTTTTAACTGCTTGCAATTAATGTAGAGTCGTTTAGAATTATTAATAAATCGTTTGGAATTCATAATAAATTCTTTGGAATTCAATTCAGTACACGATAAAATATGCCGAAAGCGAAAATTAAAATCTGGCAAAATATGCCGGACGAGAAAATTAAAATCCAGCATATTTTGCCGGTATAGAATACTCAACCTAAATTTAATGCTTAATAGAAAAGTTAAACTTTGAACCAATTAGTTGAATTTTCAGCAAAAAATATAAAGTTTAAATACAAAATTTAAAAGGTGAATGTTCAACTAGAAACGAACAATTTGCAATGAAAAATAGAATACTTGAATTTTCAGTAAAAAAAATATATAATTTTCGACAAAAGAAAAAGAATTTTCAACCCAATAGTAGGATTGTTGAAAAAAGTTATAAATCCTTAAGCAAAAATATAATAACATACTTTTTAATTAAAAATAATTAACTTGCAACGGAAAATAGTTAGATTTTCTTACTGGGCTCTGTCAATTCAGTTCACATTCAAGCGAAAAAAATCGTTATAAAGGGTATGTTTCTTGGGAATGAGGAAAGAAAATGAATTCCTTGAAACAGGCGGAAAAGAGGGAAATAGGGAAAAGATTGTGAATTTTATATTAAGATGCTTTAATTGTAAAATATTATTATTATTATACTATCTAATCTTATTATACTCATTATTCATGTCTAAATAACGTGGTCGTTCTACAAAACTGCTCCGACCTACGTCGCTGATCACTCTCATAGCAATTACCCCACGTAAAGAGCTTCAAAAAATCATAATGTGTCATAGATTACAAAAAAATGCGCCAACCACGTGGGCTCATTAGTATCCTAGGTCTTTCGTTTCAAGCGTATCTCACGAAACCTGACCCCCCCCTGGCAGTATGAGGTAATTTTTGAATAACCCTTTTTTATATTTTCGTCTTCATTCTTCATCCTTTCAGAGTTATTCTTATTTAAAGTTTCTCAAGAGTTTAATTCGTTCTACTCCATTTCGACTCACTTCCATCCACCCAAATTCCTGTTAAAAGTAACTGAAATACAAACTGACATTCAAGTTAGAATCTAATCCACCTCGAGGTAACTTCTATTCTCGAATTACTCGTCCTTTGTCGTAAGGATCGAAAATCCAAGGAAGTACGAAAGCAACTGAAGGGTACTTTGTTGCTCGTATGTCCGTTTCTCTTCCGCGAGTCAAGCAATTTGTGCCTGAAGTTTCAGGTTTCCATTAGTGAGCGAGTTCGTTTATTGTTGCAAGGAACATTTCTACATTTTATGTCACGGATTCACGGATCAAAGGGCTCGGCCTATTCAGAAAACTTTATATTTGCATTGTTTGAAGCCTCTAAGTTGCGAGAACATACATAGGTATATTTCCTGCATTTATTAGAGTCTTCAATGCAAATGTCAATAAACCTATAGAACTGATGAATAAAAGAACGAATGAAAAAGTAGCTTTCGCAATAACGGGAAAACTGTTCAGTGTTGAAGGTTTATTAGGTCGAGGGTCCATTTTTGTAAAAAGGAAGGCTCAGAATTGCCAAAGCGCTAATGGCTTTCCAATAGTCAGTAACCTTTTTTTTATCTCTTGAAAAATTCAGAATTGATCCGAATTCCCCGGAATTCACTTGAATAATCCACCCCAGAGCAGTCACTGGTCGGGAAAGGGGACCGTGGATAAATTACGTAAAGCTTTTTCCTGAAATTTTCAATCACGTATCTTCCTTTGTTAGGGTCCTTAGAAATTAGGTCCCCTGCTCCTCCCACTATTTTATGTAATTATTACCGAATGACTTTTCCATACTTATTTTGGGTTTATCCAAAAATAACGTAAGATGATTTGGATGAAGGGGAGGTCTCTGGTCAAATCCGACTGTTTCCTATAAATTAACAAAGTAGTTCAACTTTCAACTATGTAAGTAGTTGAATTTTTAACCAAAAAGATTAATTCTAAACAAAAAATGTAACAGTTGGTACTTTAACCACGAGAAGATTTTTAGTTAAAATTAAAAACAGTTAAATTGAAGCAAAAATACGAATTTTCAACCAAATAGTTGAATCCTTAACCAAAGAAGATTCATTTGTTACCAAGCAGTTTCAATTTTATCCAAAAAAGATGCAATTTCTACCAAAAAAATAAATTTCTAAATAAAAGGAAAAATGAATTTTCAATTAGTCAATAAAGAAAAAAGTTTTCAGTCAAAAGATTAAATTTCAAAGCCAAAAATAGGAGCTTTCTACACAACAGTTGAATTTTCAACCAAGTATGTGAATTATCAACCAAGAAGAATAATTTTTAACCAAAAAGAATAATTTCATAGTAAAAAAAAAACGAATTTTCAACAATATTTATACATTTTCAAACCAAACAGTTGAATTTTTATACAAAAAGATTAGCTTTTCTCAAAAAAGTACGAATTTTCAATCAAATTCATACATTTTTAACCAAATAGTTAAATTTTCAACAAATTTCATAAATGTTTTACCAAATAGTTGAATTTTTGATCTAAAAAAGATACATTTTTAACCTAAAATGGAATGGTCAAATTTCCATTAAATAAATTAATTTTCAATATAACACAACGCGATTTTTACGAAACAGTTCAATTTTCAACCAAATAGTTACATTTCAAGTTAAAAGATTAATCTAAACCAAAAAAGAAATTTGCAACATAATAGTTCAATTTTTAACAAAAGACATGAATTTTCAACTGCAATTATGCATCTAAAAAAATGGTTTTGAAGAACTACTACTGATAACCGTACATAGAATTTTCAAATTTGAAAAAAAGTGGTCTCGAAAATTTTCAAAATGTGCTTACTTTTTGAATTTTGATCCAAAATAGCTGGTTAACGAACTTGTTATTTCCTTTTAGGCCTTCAAAAAGTGTGCCAAAGCACAATCTAATCTGATCAATCTTTCGAAAGTTATCGTGCCTATACGATACTACAGACTATGAGACTATCTAGATTATCAAACTGACTATCTAAATTTTGACACTTCAAGTTTGACTATCCATTTTTCTCCGTGTACAAGGCGTGCTGTAGTGAGTCATTAGTTCTAATAATTGATAAAAATGATGTTTCTGTTTACGCGTAACGAAAATTCCATTTTATTCCGACTTTTTGATAGTTTCGGAACAATTTAGATATCTCGTGGCCAGAAAACCAATAGATTTTATCTTAAATTATAGATTGCGAAGAAAAGAGCAAAGTATGAACGTTAAATTGAATAAAAATATCATTTTTTAAGTAACACTGTGAGAGGTAAGGAGACTCACACCAAAAAGCACCCCTAAACGTGAGAAGCAAGGGGACTCACGTAAAAAAAGCACCCCAAAATGTGCAAGGCAAGGTGACTCATCAAAAAGCAACCCAAATTGTTAAAGGCAAATAGACTAACACCAAAAAAACTCACCAAAACGTGGGAAGCAAGAGGATTTATCGGAAACCATCTCGGCATGTAACAGATGAGCAGAATCATCCACCAAAATCGTTTATAATATAAACGTAATATATATAATATATGAAGCAAGAATAAAATAATATATTCGTCACACGTTAACAGAAAAATCATTTTTATAAATTATTAGAAACACTGAATCACTACAGCATGCTTAGTAGCGCCGTGGCTCGTTGGCGTGGGGCACCCGTGCTCTTATGACCTTCTACAACTCAACCAATACTTTTCATCATTTTCGTTTTGGGATATTTTTTAAGAGAAAAAATCAAGCTTTTTTTCTAGCCTAATTGAAAAAATATCAAAAATGCCGCATTGGGAGAAAATCTGAAAAATGTTTTTTTAAATGAAAAATCAAGGTGAAATAATTTTTTTATCGTACATTCATTATTTTTGTTGTAAGCCTTGCTAAAATACCTTTTCAAATCCCTCATAAAAAAGTAAAATTGGGTAACTGTATCAGGAGTTATGTACAATTGACGGTTAGCAGCTGGGCTGAATCGTCGAAAATTCGGGCCCCTGTATCTTGACAACCCGTTGAACTAGGTGCGCCCCCTTCACAGAATTTAAAGAATTAAAGAATTTAAAATTAAAGAATTTAAAAAACACTAAAATCTGACAGAGTTTTACTAAGATAGGTGACAACAAAATTTTAGGTGGGGACACTTGGCAAATTTTACCCCATATATAAGATTCTATGTTAAAAATGTTACAATATTAAAATTCTGGTCTTTGAATATTAATGATCGGAAAAAATGAGAATTTATTCTGCCTTGTATTTCTATATCTGTTTCTTTTCTTTCAGTTACTTCCTCATGACGATTATATCGTGAGTTGAAAATTTTATTATTAGGTTGAAAGTTTAACAATTTTGTTAAAAAGTCATCCTTCTGGGTTGAAAATTCAACTGTTTTGTAGAAAATTCCTCTTTTTGGGTTGGAAATTCAACTATTTTATTAAAAAATGAACTTTTTTGTTCAAATTCATATTTTGGTGCTGAAAATGCGATTGAACTCTTTTTCTTTTTGGGTTAAAAATTCAACTATTTTGGTAGAAAATGAACTTTTTGGTTGAAAATTGATTTTTTGGTGTTGAAAATGTAATTGAACTCTTTCTTGCTTCAAAATTCATTTCATTTGTTGAACATTCGTCTTTTTTAGTTGAATTCTACTTTCTTTAATTTAAAAGTAAAATCGGTTTTGGTTGGAATATCTAGTATTACATTATTAGTTGAAAATTCATCTTCTTTGGTTGAAAATTAAAGTACTGAGTTGCAGGTTGAACCACTTTTTTTATCTGAAAATGTAAGTTTTCCATTTTTGGTTGAAAATTGATTATTTGGGTTGAAAATTCATCTCCTTGGTTGAAAATTTGACTGTTTTGTTGAAAATTAGTTTTTTCAAATGGGAAATTAGTTTTTTTACTGAAAATTTAACTTTGACACGTTTGGTTGAAAATTTACTTTTTTTTTAGTTGAAAATTGAACTGTTTGTTTAAAAATTCGTCTTTTTTGGTAGAAAATTAATCTTTTGGTTTAAAAATTCGTCTTTTTGGTTTTACAATTCATCTCCTTTAGTAGAAATTTCACCTTTTTATATTGAAATCTCAATTGTTATATTTTTTGTGGAGAATTCATCTTTGTAGGTTGAAAATTCAACTATTTGGTTAAAAATTCAATTATTTTGTTACGAATTTTTTGTTTGAAAATCCATCCCTTTGGTTGAAAATTTAATTATTTTGTTGAAAATTCGTTTTTTTTTTTTTGGTTGAAATATCAAATATTAGATTTTTTATTGAAAATTCGACTTTTAAGTCGGAAATTTAACTAATTGTTTAAAAAGCAACTGTTCTGGGTTGAACTTCAATCTTTTTTATTGCAAATTTTACCATTTGATTGAAAATTCATCTTTCATGGTAGACAAGTTCCTTTTTGATTGAAATAATTAAATAAAATTTAATTTTTCAATTTTTAATTCGAGATTATTTTATTCCGTTTATGAAAGATTTTATGTCAAAAATGTTACAAGATTAAATTTCTGGTCATTGAATATTAACGGCATGAAAAATGAAAAATTGGTTCGGGAAAAATCAGGAAATCTTGAAAATAAAGGTTTTCGCCCACCCCGTATCTGGGTCTTTTTTATAAGGAAAAATTCAGAAATTATAGCCCGAAGAATAAATAATTGACGATTTTTATGTTCAGAAGAGACGAGCAAAAATTAAGAATGTGTATAGAAATGAAGATCCTTGCTTAAGGTATTCGTGGCACGAAATTCATACTGAAGAGAGAACCAGTGTAAGCCCAGCAGAGAAGTCCCTGCTTAGATTACTAGGAGATTGGTCGAGCACGTGGTGGTGTTACGAACGAACCAATCATCCCTAACTTGTAATAGGTATCAACGATGCACCAGGAACATGGCTATTGGTTGTGTGCACCACGTGACTCGAGCCAACTAAGTTCGGAATCGGGGTATTGATTCGACAAGTGTGACCAAGCGAGACATGATGTCTCATTCATGATAGTTTGTCACACATTACGAAGCAAAGTCTAAAACATTTATAAGGTCTTGCTATCCTCTACTTATTTTTCCATTTTATTTTTTCATCAAGAATAAAGTTTAAAAGCAACGTTTGAAATTTAGGTTTAACAGTTACTCTCAAGATTCCCAGTCTCATATATTTTGCTACTTTGTTTCTTGCAGTGACAAGTCGAGCCTACCATAAATTCAGCAAAAGAACTTAGAGCAACTTTTGTTCTAGAAGAATATCCCATATCATTTCTCTAGTGGAATAGAAGCCTTGACGAAAAATATTCGCATACATTTCACACCTAATCCAAAAGAAGGACTTGTAGAAAAGCATCACTCAGAGAGGTTGGATTTGCGATATCAAAATAGATCTTCATAATGCTCGTGCCATGATTTTCGCGAAAGAAGATTCTCTCAGGCTTTTCCATCTACTGCCTCCTATCACTGAGGCACTTTTTGAGATTCGGGTTCAAGTGTAAACGAGATTTCCCCTCCCCCGAGGTATCGAGCTTTCAGGCGAAGTGCATTCTACCGATGCATTTCCGGTCGATTGTGAATTCTAAACGAAACATATTCGACTGTAAAATACACCATGATATTTTTTGGATCATTTGTTCAGTTAGGAAACAAAATCACGAAGTCCATAAATGTTGTGGAAGAGTTTAAAATTAGGATTTTGGTAGAGACTGAGATAGGACAATTTGTGAGATAGCGTGTGTTTTATATTAGGAAAAAATTCCATTTTTTACGTTTTGAGAAGAAATAGGATATAATCGTCATTTATTTATTCTGTTTCAGGAAATTGCTGCTATTCTAATTAATTTTCAAAGGCACGCAGAATGGCAGAGTCGAGAGGCAAAAGTGAGACCGCGAAGCGGATCGATGTTGTTATTTTCAAGGAAAAAAGTGCGATACCGGCGAGATGGTTATTGTTGGAAGAAAAGAAAAGACGGAAAAACAACAAGGGAGGATCACATGAAGCTAAAGGTAATTTATCGATCGAAACCTAATTACTACCTTGCTTTTTTTTAAATGAAAAATTCTTCAACTACTTGTTGTGCAGCTTGCAAGACAATCCTCTTAAAATTAAACACTTAAAGATTAGCTAAAATACAATATAGCATCAGATGTTAAGATATTGAAAGTCTAATTAATACCCTGAGAAGAATTATTGAGAAGTTTTGTTTGACACTAAAAATTCTCCCACAGGTCCAGGGCGTGGAGTGTATATATGGGTGCTACGTACATTCAGCGATTTTGCCAACGTTCCATCGACGATGCTATTGGCTTCTGCAGAACCCGGACGTTGTCCTAGTCCATTATCTCAATGTTCCTTATCCCGACGGGGATGCGAAATTGGCGGCACTACCGCCGTGTCTCGCCTTGCCGCCAGATAAAAAAGAATGGACGCGAGACGAATTGGCGTCCCAATTAAGGCCCATGTTCCTTGGTGGAGATGACGATCCCAATAATCCTCATCTCTCCCAACACTCTAATCATCCGGTCGACATGATCGTCTCTCAGCTGTTAGATAGGCAAAGGGCTTCTTCCGCCTCGGCGACCAGCAGCGCTCAAATAGCTCCCAGGAGGCTCACCCCTGACAATCAGGTAATTGTCAGTTACGTCTTTATTTCAATCATTAGAATGTTTCGAGGAAGCTCATTATTTTTATTTACCACTTTAGCGTATGATTATAGAAAATGAATCTCTGTGATAGTTAAAAAAATTATGCATAAAGGTCTCATCGACGACTGGAGGTCAACAGCCAACTTCGACGGCGTCGACGGCTCCTCGCGTATACTCGAGACATTCCCACTCAACTCAGAGCCAGCAACCGGCTCCTTTAGTCTTAAGTCTGCAACAAATCCAAGGAGGAGGTGGACTCCTCATTCTTAACAGTCAACCATATCATCATCAACAACAACAGCAACAGTCAGCACCACAGACCAATCAACAAGTTGAGATGCAGCAAGTTCCGGATCAGAAGATCGTGCAACAAATCGGCGTTGATCGGGAACAGCAAACTCAGCAGGATATCGACACTAAAGACAACATCGATGTTCAGTCTCTTTCGAATTCCCGAAGCGGTTCCGGCGTCACTGACTTTGCGGAGACACTGGATCTTAGTCAAGAGGATATTCAACGAACCTTGTCTGCAAACATGGTTCCGCCTTCACCATCTCCTTCCCCCGCCGACAACATCATCAATCCGATGGACTTTATTGATTCGCCGGACGATGTGCTGGTCAATCTCGATGCGTTTGATGTCTTTGGGGACCTCCCGGAGCTCCACGACTTCGAGTCTGAACATACCAAGACGGAGGAGAGGAGTGAAAATGACAATGCTTGTCACCCAGGAACGACCGTCCATATTGCTGAATATAGTCCCGAGTGGAGCTACACCGAGGGTGGTGTCAAGGTACTTCATCAAGATTAATTTATGATTCTGATTGTAACTCAGTCTATCGCATTATATTTTGAATTAATTAAAGTCGATTAAGGTATCAAAAATCACATTTGCATTGATGCCGAAATTTACTAGAATTAGATATATCAGACTTTGGTTCAGTCTATTATTTAGAACTGGTTTGAATTCCTATGAATTCAAATTTAATTCCTTTGAATCCTTTTGAATTATTTTCAATGGCTTCAATTACTTTTAACTTCCTTCAAAATCTTTTGAATTCTTTTAACTTCCTTAAAATATTCTAAATTTCTTTGAATTCCTTAGCATCATGAAATACCTGGTCTTCAAAATAATGCAAGAAATTCAGAGAAATTCAAAAGGATCCAATGAATTTGGAAGAAATCAGATAATTCAAGGAATTGATAAAAATTCAAGAAATAGAGTTATCCACTTATTTTTTTTATTTTTTAAATATGAAACTATTCACTTTAAACTCATTAATAATACGAGTATAATTGAAAAAAGCTTTAAGAAATTTAAGAAATTCTGATGAATTCAATAAATTTAGGAGAATTCAGAGAAGTTATGGAATTTTGAAGAATTCAATGATTTTAGAAGAGTTCAAAGAATTCGGAAGAATTCAATGAATTTGGCAGAATTCAAAAGAATTTCAAAGAGTTTAAAAGCATTCTATGCAGTTGAAAGTAATTCAAGTGAATTCAAAATAATTTTAAAAAATTAAGAAACCGGAGAGATTTCATACGTATATTCGTAGAGAGGTTCTTTTGACATGGAGTTATCGAATTAGTCTCAACGTTAAAAATAATCCGTGTGAGAAACCTGAAAAAGTAAAGTAATGGCAAAATCCAAGTCGAAGTTAACCCTCCAATTAATATAATCCAAGAAACCTAGATTAAATAAATGCCCGACTAATCACCATTATCGTAACATTGAATGTTCTCGAGTCGATTATCGGAAACCGGAGTGAGTGATAGGGTCGTTAGAATGGGCCATTTTCGATTCTTGGCCACGCAATTGATCGTATGTCAAACAATGGGAAGTCTCGCGACGCTCCAAATTACTCTTTGCATTGAATTCCAATTCCAAGGCGATAACTGATGGACTCTGTTATTAATTTTTCCAGGTGCTAGTGGCAGGACCTTGGACCGGAGGCAGTAGTTCGCAATCCTATTCGGTTCTTTTCGATGCAGAACCAGTGGAAGCTTGCCTCGTTCAACCAGGTGTCCTGCGATGTCGATGCCCCGCTCATGGTCCGGGAATAGCCTATTTACAAGTTGCCTGTGATGGTTTCGTAGTCTCTGATAGCGTCGCCTTTGAATACCGAAGACCTCCAATATCCGAACCCAGTCCAGAAAAAGCTTTACTCGATCGCCTCGCAGATGTGGAAGCTCGTCTTCAAGGTCCTGGACCACCATCGCCTGCTGCTCATCTTGAAGAACGTCTTGTTGCGTATTGCCAGGTATTAAATTACAAATATTAAATTACATCACAGCGTAATAAATACCAAATTTTCAAATTCGACCTTTTTACTTTCCTATTTAGGATGCAGTTGTTCGACCTTGGCGTACTGGCGCAGAGCCTCTTCAATCTGGAGGTCCGACTCTCTTGCACTTGGCAGCAGGTCTTGGTTATTCCAGGTTGGCTTGTGCACTTCTTCACTGGAGAGCTGAAAATCCAAGTAGCGTTTTAGACGCAGAAGTCGACGCTTTGCGTCAAGACGCCGCTGGATTGACGCCCCTAGCCTGGGCCTGTGCAGCTGGTCATGCCGATACAGCCAGGATCCTCTATCGGTGAGTAGATTAATTAAACAGTAAATGATAAAATAATAATGAAGTAAGGATAAAATAAAAGAGAAATAAAAATATAAACGAAGAGATAACTAATTGGAGAAAGAGGGTTGAAACTTCCGTGACACCCGCGCCTCGGCAGATCTTCGCCCTCGTCAAGTTAAGACGGTTCTTCTGTCGTTTGTCCAGATGGAACGCAATGGCGCTGCGTGTGAGAGATTGTCAGAACAGGAGTGCCACCGAATTGGCTGCGGAGAATGGCCACATGGCGATCGCCGAAGAGCTGAATCGGTTGGAGGCTAGGAGGCAAGATGAGAGGCTATTTTTGCGGCCTGCCAGCCCTATTCCTAGGAGGCCTTCTCAAGATAGCGGTCTCGATCTGGCGCTGTGTTAGTCTAGTTTATTTTATATAAATCCATCAGGTGCAAACTCTTAAACAACACTCGCACTTACACTCACATAGGTCCGGATTTGGCCGCAACTCAAAAAAGAAATTAACCTGTGCAAGGCCTATTCTAAGGAATTTTAGAACAAAATAAATAGCTGATCCCCTCACTCCAGTCTCTTAAAAATGTACGAATTCCTTCTTAGAATGGGCTATGTTCTGGGTCAGTTTAAAACATTGTTACTGGTCTAACTTTAAATCCTGGTTTGATTTTGCATCCCAATCCGGTCGTGCACTAAAACTATGCTGGACATGTACACTTAAACTTAGACACTAGACCCAAGTAACTATCCGCTTTCCTCTCTCTCTCTCTCTCTCTCTCTCTGTTTCTCTCTCTCTCTCTCTCTTTGTAAAAAGTAGTAGTTCAAATCGTCGTAAGTTAAGAGAACCTAAAAGACCAGGAGCGTGGTATTAAGGGGTTTATCGAAAAACACAGGTGGTTCCCCGCTCCTGGACAACATGGATTTGTTGCAAGAGGATGAGACATCCTTAGGCCTCGGCCAGCAGGGAATGGAGAGCATTCCAACCCCTCGAGAGACTGTAGGTCCGTACTTAGCTCGTTCCCCCTATTGTCTGTTTGTCTGTCTGCCTGTCTGTATATCTGCATACATCTATACGTAACACTGTTTTAACCTTCCAAACACGCTCTTAATAGATCACCTGTCTAGAAGATTCGCTCGAAGCGCGAAAATGTAGACTAACTTTAACATTTAGATGATTTAAATACCACGTGTGCTCCAAGGACCATTTTGATGAGAGAGAATAAACCCTTCCACCCACCCTTAATACTGTAAACTCTTGCAGCTTCAGCAGTATTGGTGTTGCTTGGCATTGGTAAACCGCTCTTGTACAATGTCCTTTGACTCTTTTAGTCGTTGACTAATACCTACGATCTAATGACTATTAGCATCCCTATCTGTTGGATGTTACGTTGTTCCAATTTCATGTGATACCGCGGTACGTATATTTCTAATATATGATTTGCAGATGTTTCTGTCTTGTGAGCAGGATTACCTACTAATATTCAAAATTTGTATTGGTTTTTGTTATTTTATATCCAGGGTGTCTTTTGTTTGCTTTCCCATATTTTTGGAAGGAGAAGCAGCACACTCACACATTTTTTACCCTTATAAAATATGTGAGTTCGGTGTCTCCATGCTAAATTCTCATAGCTGGGATTAGCAGTATAAACTCTCCAATCTCGAGTTTTCAGTCTGTAACCTCGAATCTTGTTTTCGGGTTGGCACCTAGTACCACGTACGCATTGCGGCCCTAAGTGCCAACCCGAAACCAAGATTCGAGGTTAAAGACTACAAACTGAAGATTGGAGAGTTTATACTGCTAACCCCAGATATGAGAGCTTAGCATGAAGGTTCCGAGTTTTCCTTTTGTCTATCACAAAAATTGAGGTATGCAATTGAAAGTACAATAAGGATTTTTCCATACCTCCAATGCTAAAAGATCCTTAGAGACCACGCACTCGTGTTGGTCGTCTAAACTAATCACTCTGGTGTTTGCGTTGGCGCGTCGTTCAACGAGCATAATTGAATTTCCCTTAAACCCTTGCATTTTTATAAATTCCTCTGAACTGTTTCAAGTTTTTGGGATTCCTTGAATCCATTGAATTTTTTAAACTCCTTGAACATTTCTGATTTGTTTGTGATTCCTTAAAATTACTTGATTTCTTTGCAATTCCTTCATTTCCTTTGAAATTTCTGTAAGTTCCTTGAATTCCTTGAAATGCTGGAAATGTTGGCATTCCAAGCAATTGAAATTGAATGTGAATTCGAGGGAATGCATATACTAAAACGAGGTGCTAACTCAAAAGGCAGTCACGACTAACACCAGAGCGGTAATTTTAGACATACACCCCAAGAGAGATTTTTTTAACATGGAGTTATCGATTTGCATTCGGAATACTATTGGTATCACTTGAAATAATCCTGATATTACTCATAACAATTCTAAATTATTTATCATTGAGGGGAAGCACTAGTGCATTTTTTCTGATTTTAGCTTCTTTGGTACAATCTCTTCAACTTTTATTATCTAGGGGAGACTACCCTACGGTAGATAATGATCCTACAGTAGTTAATCATAAATTATTATTATAAGGACAAATATAAGTAAAATAATCCATTCTAATTTTAATACATTACAATGTATCATGATTTAACTATTATTTACAATAAGTTAATTATTTCACATACTTTTGTATTTTAAATTAATGATTATCTACTGTAGGATCATTATCTACCGTAGGGTGATCTCCCGTACTTTATTTTCAAACCTAAAAAATATTCCGGATTCTGATTAAAAGAAAAATTAATTCAATAGGATCAAAATGCACCGGTTTTTTAATAAAAATGTTATGCAAGAGCTGATGGGCTACACGTAAATTTTCACGAAACCGCAGGAAGCTTCAGTGGAGTGGGTCAACCTGGTGTGAGCTGTACTGAAACTGCAATTGTTGTTTTATGTTTGAAAGAGTTGGGTGCCACTAAGTTTGCTGCACACACTTTAACAGCTTTTCCTCGGTGTTGTGCTCGGTGTGATAACAGCGGTTCGATGCGACTGCTTTTTTGAGTTTGGCTAGGGTCAATCTTACTTTTTATAGGGGAGGAAGACGCGAGGGTCCTGACTTTGGCCGAGCAAATTATAGCCGCTCTTCCGGAGAGGATCAAGAGGGCGGAGGGCGATCCTCCTTCTCCATCTTCGCCTCCTCCACCTCCACCTTTACCACCTCTCGAGGACGCATTGATGGAGCAAATGGTCAGATTATCAACTTATTTATTTATTGTATACATAACAATTTTATACAGAGAGTCATTTAAATATAGTAAGCTTTTATTTAACTTGTTGGTATGTCAAGTTTAAACCTTGTATTCCAATTTTGACACACTACCACTTATCCAATCGATTTGAAAGTTTGCATACATATGGATTTCCGATGATAATACAGTATTCTATCAAATTTTAGCGGACCTCCCCCCCCCCCCTTAGGCAAAGTTCGAATTGAGGAATGAAACTAATCGAAATTGCGCAACATTCGCAAAAGACTAAAAAGCTGAAAATATACTAAAATGAAAAAAATAATTCATAGTAATAATGTTAATAATTTCCCTAAAATAAAAGCATGGGGTATAAATATTAAAATGTCTTTCTCACAAAACTGAAGGCATGAGGAACAACTATACATTGAAGATGTGAAAATATATGCAATATGTGCATTCTTTAATATGTCAAAATTTCGCACAATGTTCGAACTAGAATATAACAATTCATTAAAATATTTGACAATGACAACTGGATAAGGACCAATAATAAAATTCTTTCTATATTAAACGGTAAAAAATGTAGTCAAAATTACAGAAGATTGTAGCCATTATTTCCAATGTTTCAGTGAGGTGACAAAATTAAAAAATGTCTGTATTTGAGAGCAGGAAAACCAAATGGTCCTTGTTCAGTTGTCATTCTCATATATTTTTTAATTCATTTTTTTTTTTTTTTGAGTGAAAGGTGAAATGATTTTCACATATTTCTATAAGGAAGCGTCCATAAATTATGTAAGGTTTTTTTGTGGGAGGGGTCCGGAAATCCCTTAAAATTCTTTGAGATTCCGTGAAATCTTTCGAAATGCTTGAAATCTTCAAAATTCCATAAAAATCCCATTTAAAATCCCTGGAAATCCCTTAAAATCTTTCCAAATCGGTTGAAATCTTTAAAGTTTCATGAAATATTTCGATATTCCCTTAAATCTATGAAATACATTTAAAATTCATTGAAATCTTTCAAATTCGAAACTTTTGAAATCACTAAATATTTTTAAATCCATACAAAAATCAAAATCCCTTATATTATACGGTAATCCTTTGAAATTCCGTTAAATGTTTTTGAATATTGAGAAATCCTCTAATTTCCATACTTTGGTATCTAATAATAATTGCGATATTGACTAATGATTCGTCGCAAGGAAATACTTTTACTTCACGTTACAGGTCAGGGTTGCTTTTTATGTATTCTTTTACCGATGTTCTGGTTGGTCGGATCCCACCTCAAGCTGCAGGTACCCCCATCATGCACTTGGCTTTAACCCAGTCCGTGGATGGTGGCTTAAAAAACCAGAATTTCTACAATATGTCAAATTAGGCATACTGTTCTTATTAGATCACTTGATTGCATTACTCGGAAAAGGGGTTGCTGCATATTTTCAAATATTTTTTTCACAGTTAAGTTAAAAGAACACTAAAAAATGAATGCAATTTCAAAGGAAAGTTTTTTCAAATAAGTTGTAATTTTTTTTAATGTTTAAAAAGTATACTTTTTTAATTTTTGCGGGAAAATCTCATTGGTGAGGCGCATTGCCGGAAGTAATTCAGTCTGATTAGCGCGGTTGTCCAGTTGATGGGGGAAGCAATATGGCCACTAGCTATTGCAAGTAGTGCAAGTATAATTGTTGTGTTTATTATTGTAAACGTGTTTTAAAAGTATATAAATTATGACATGTTTCAGACATGTGATGGACAAAAATTTGAGGTTATCCTTGGAAACATCTCACTCTCACGCACTTGAATTACATTATTTATTACTATCTTCTTTAGGTTTTATATTTTAAGTAAAACTGTATTTTTTTTAGTGAGATTTGGTTATGACTGGGTGCTGCTTTTCGACAGATTTAAGTAAATAAATATCTCTCTTAGAAATCGTAATTTGAATTTTCGTCAGCTGTCTGCTAGATACTTCATTAGTCAATGAAGCAACTTTAGTGATTGTTTGAGCGGTTTGCAGCATGTGAAGTTTTAAGGTCACATAATTTTCAAATAGCGATTTCGATACTTTTTCCTCAATATTTTTTTTTCTAAAAAATTAGGTATTCAAAAAAATTGTTAAATGCACTAAGCTTTTTAGAATTTTATGCAGTGTTTAAAAAATATATTATCTAAAATTCATGCAAAGACCCCATCGTTCCTATTTCCTTAAAATCCCTCAAAATCGCTAAAAATCCGTGGAAATCCTTGGATTTCTCTTGAAATCCCGTAAAATCGTATTGAAGTCTCTTGAAATCCTGTAAAATTCCTTGAAAAACTGAAATTCTATCTGCAACTTGTATTTCAAAATTGTGAAACCTCTCGTACTCCTTTCGAATGGTTTTAAATACCCTAACACTTTTTGTAATCCTTTGAAATCTTTTGAAATCCCTTGAAATCTCATGAAATCGCTAAAAAGCTTGGGAAATCTCTTTAAATTTCATAACAATTATGTAATTCATGAAAATAATTTGTAGTCCTTTGAAGTGTCTTAAAATTACAGGAGACACAAAAAACTTTCTAAGTTCAATATATTTGATTTTTTTTAAACAAAATTTAAAAAATGTTAAATTAAAAAAAAACAAGAAAGTATTTTTGAGCTATTACTTAACTCTAAAAAGAAAAATAAACGAAGCGAGAAAAGCCCTTGTCAGTGGTGCGGCGCATTTACAAAAACGAAAATATTGATATACAAAGAGTTGTATAACTGTTCTATTTTTTTATTTAAAAAAAGTGCTTTGGAGCTTTTACTTAGCATTAGTGAACCGTTAAAAGAGCAGGCAAAAAGAACCAATCACTTTAAAAAAAATACCAAACATGGATTTTGAACCACTTCAAAATCGAACTTGACCATAATCTTCTACAGAGATATGAGTTAGATCAAAACAATTAGCTTAAGCCAATGAAATGCATTTCCGAAATTTGGCACTTACGCTTTTATGTCCTGGAACCCTTCAATTGATATCTGGAGTAAAAATATGAAATCTTACGTAAGAAGGGAGAGGGGGGAGGGTGTCTCAAAAATCTTATGTATCCTTACCATATGTATCGATAAATAGTATGCTAAATTACTTGAAATCATTAAAAATACACTTTCGAAAACCTGGTCCTTATCCAATTGTCATTCTCATGTCTTCAAATGTAATGTTCAATATTTATGCCCCACGCGTCTTATTGCAAGCCCCCTCTTCAGAGGAGACTATTTTGTTTCTTTTTACTATATTTGAATAAAATCTTGTTTTAAATAAAAATTGAATGATATATTTTTGATGAATTAATATAATATTTTTGTTTTAGCCACTAGACTCGGGTGAGTTGTTCGACTCGTATCGGGAGTGCAGCGGCGGTGCAGCCTCCGTTTCGGATGTGGACGCCGATGCGAGTCCATCAAGTCCATCGAGCAGTTGCTTGACGCCGGACTCGCCGTCGCCACCACCGATAACCGCAGACTTCTGCGAGTTTCTGCAGCTGCAGCTGCAGCTCGACGGTGGCAACGGCCATAATGGCCAATATCGTTATGGGGGAGAGAGGAAATTTGGAACTGGGATGAATGTGGTTGCGGGTGGGTCGGGATCGGGAGACGGAAGCGAGGCTGACTTGAGTAGGCTTACTTTGTCGGATCGGGAGCAACGGGAACTCTATCAAGCAGCCAGAATGATACAAAAAGCCTACAGGAGTTACAAGGGTCGTCAACGTCAGGAAGAGGCTGAAAGACATGCGGCGGTTCTCATTCAGCAATACTATCGCCGGCACAAACAGTGTGCCTATTACAGGTATTAACATTACTCAAAACGATACATTTTGTTCTAAAAAAATTAAGGTACAAAGATGCATTCAGATTAGAATGACAGAACATTTTTGATAGCCACCCTGATCAGTAATTTAATTCTGAAAAGTTAATTTTCCCCTCTTGTGACCTATGACACCTTTTCCTCGAGGTCTGGTTGATTTATCGTCCCCTGAGTTTAAATAGCGATAAGCTCGTGACTTTCAATTGCATTTCGTTAAATCGGAATAGACTGGTAAATACAGAAGAATCGTGATAAAGCTTGACACTACTGTCAGTGAGGGGGTGTAAGTGAATGAGTTTGGAAATAAATCATAATTACCGAGGACGATACTAGCGTGTCTCCTTAACCCATCCTAACGATCCGGTGGTCGACTCGATTTGCGTAAAGTTCAACTTACCTCAACCGGGGACCAGGAACTTTTAATTGGCATCGTAAATAATTCGGAAACTTTACGGACTTCCTTCGTTTCTTGCCACAGCGGCCCGAATACGAAATTAAGCTGGCATTAAATTAATACGACTTTAGCTCGAGCCGAAGTCTCGGATCGTACATAATGGAACGCTTCTTGAATGTGTCTTCTAGTGGCGTCGTTGTACAATCTTGTCTCACTTGAGGTTCTTTTCTCATTACAGGCAAGCCACGAAGGCCGCTTTGGTGATTCAGAGCAACTACAGAAATTACCGGGCTCGCCCTGGATCCTCCGGAACGAGACAACAGGCGGTTCATCAACAAGCTGCTCACCAAGCTGCTCGTAAAATCCAGCAGTTTATGCGACAATCCAAAGTCAAGTGAGTTATCGGTATATCTAATTTTTTGAAAAAGGGAAACTTCAGAGAGGCTGCTTTCAGATTTTTTTAGATTTGGAATTCTCTTTCAACTTCTAAAGTCTATCTTGTGTTTATCTATGCAGCTTGTCGTGGGATGATTCACGACCGGTAAGTAGCGATTTGATGAATTCATAATTCATTGAGTTCCTTCATTCTCTTTATGTATCGTTAGACATTTCCTTGTATGTAAGACATTCATGCTGAATTTCATGGGAATTTCTGGCATCGAAACCATGCTCCAGTAGGCCAAGACGATGGGTGGTTCAAAACAGTCTAGTAGCTGCCAACATTCTTAACAGATTTTTTTTCAATATATCTTTTAGGTATTATTGCGATTTTGTGTTAACAAAATTAAAATATATTTACATTTTTACTTTTATTTTCATCTTCCATCAAACAGTTGAAATAAACTCGAAACTAATCAAAATTATTGTTATTATAAACAAACTTTATGGGACAATGCATTATTCAGTCATACTTTTTCACAGCAAAAATTTTTTTTTCTTCGTCCCCTAGCCGAAAGTACGTTTTCCCGGCTGCATTTCTGTCCGGGAACAGTGGCTTTTGCGGCCTTGACATGTCCATGTCTCGCTACCGTATAGTACAGCCGGTACAATCATAGAATTATATATGGTCATTTTAGATTTTTTTGATTTGTTTTTATCTCTGAATAAATAATAATGATTAATTTGAAACTTATGATAAATATTATATTTGTAGACTAGTGAGTGTTGAGTAGGTTGGTCCAAAAATTCGATTTTTGGTGATCGATCCCCCCCCTCCCCCCAATTTGTTTGTTTTCTGGAAAAAGTAAATAATAACTCTTCACGCTTTACAGGAGAATAAAATTGTTCAAATAAATACCAAACATTCTTACAAACCATATTACTCTCAAATTCGTTAATTTTTGTAATTAGTTCCAAAAAATAATATCTTTTTACGATTTTAAGGAGAAAAACTTGTTTAAACAAATGAAAATTATTTAAATAATTAAAAAATATGTTAAACAAGAAGTACTATACTTGACATTCATCAACCTTATGTCATGTATCCCAAAAGATAATAACTTTTCAAGATGTGCAGGAGGAAAAAAATGGTTTCAACAAATAATAATTATTTAAACAATTCAAAATTATTTTTAAAACACTTGAAAACTCTTCACTTATCGATTAAAAATTATTCATGTTAAAAAAAATTCCGAAAAATACCGTCTTTAGCATGAAAACTGCTATCTTGCATTTTTTTGGGCATTTTCCGGGCACAATAAAAGGAGATTGGGGGGTCAACATTGAAGGCGTATGGGTGGAAGTTATTCCTTGAACATTCCTTAAGAGATGACTTATACTTCAGTTCACAAAGAGTTTATAACAAGTACTTCATTTTTCCATTTTTTCGAAAACCGAGCTTTTCTCATCTAAAACCCCATTTTAATTTCAAAAGCCCGGGGACAGGGTTTAACGTTGAATAAAAAAGAAGAAAAAAATTGTGGATTTTCTTTTTCCGGAAAACAAACGAAGTAAGGGGTGGGGGGGGGGGTCGCGATCACCAAAAGTCGAAAGGCGAATTTTTACGGGTGAAAATTTGGACCACCTTGGATTGTTGAGGCATGTTGGCTATTTTTGATCGATAGCATCTTAATTATTTTCACCTCGTTTCTCAGAGTATTTCCGATCGAGAAGAATTACTCTCTGGAGCAATACAAATCTGACAGACGAGATTAATAAGGGGGCCTTATCCCACTTGACTTCCTCCGCGCCACTGAAAGCGAATGGTGGTTGGCCGTGATTCTTAAATGCATTGAAATTGAAATGAAATGTACATACGCAAATTACATGCACAGGACAGAGTAGGTATATCATTCTAGAGTTATAGGCTCTACTTCTCTTGAAGGACGATATAAACATTATAAACGATATAAAAGTGTGCGACTGCCGAAGCGAAGCCTGGTTAATGTTCAGTGGACACTGGACAGGAAACCAAGCAGGGAATGTCTTGCTACACTTCAAAAGGCAGTAACTCACTCAAGATTGAGTCACCGAGTTCAGCATATCAAGATGTAATAAGAAAAAATTTCATTCAGTGGACAGTCTTATAGATAGTTAGAAGTTACTTTTCATAGGTTTGCTTGAAAACTTTATAAAATATTGAACAATATTGTTTCTTCAAGTTATACAATAGCTTAAAACTAAAATTTTAGTTTTAATTTTCTACTCAGTGTTTTAAATTTTAGTTTGATTGAAATCGGCAAAAAAATGGCAGTGGCTAAGTAACGGTATTGAAGGCCCTCATTTTCGGTACAAATAGCCAGCTTTTTCGGTACGCATAGACACTCCCAAGAAAAATAGTAATTGAAATGATATCACTGAGAGTGGCGCCTGTCAGTTTCAGGATAGTCTTCTATTTTTAGTTTCTTACTGGATCATCTGGATCAGAAATGATGTCATTAGATCAGAAAGTAAACAAAAAAGATTTAAGAATGATCCTCTACTACTCATTTTCAAAATAAAATAATTTATACAAGGGGCATTATATCTCAACTTCCCCAACCCGAAAAATCAATCGGGTTCAAACTTGAGCAAAGTGTCGTCCTATTGGATGATAGTTTATGAAAAAAATTGTCGTCATTGCGGCATATATTTATCAAGGAAGAGGGGAGGGGGGGTTATTTTTAAATTATGTATGGACTTTTAATAACAATAAAATAATATTTTCCGCCACAGTTTCGTAGTAGAATTTTTCACGGACTTTCTATTGCCATAAAACATTTAAAAAAAATGAATATTAGATCAATTTTGAAAGGACATAGGGATATTGTGCAAATTTTTCAACACCCTGAGCCCGACGTGTTGGGTCAGCATTTTTTCGGATCGGGTCGAGGCGGGACGGGTTCGCAAGCCGACCCAAGAACTCGAAAACCAGACTCCAGACGAAGCCAGAATCGACCTGAAAGTTCATTTTAAAAATTGCTAATATTTCTGGTAATTTCTGGTAACTTTGGCGGGAATGTATGGTAACTGACCATAAATTATCGATTTTTTTTTCTATCGAAATTTTTTTAAATTGAATTTTCGGGTCAGTTTTGATTTTTTAGTTTTCGGGTCGGGATGCGAACTCGACTCGGCCCGAAGTCATTTTACACATCACTATAGGGACATAAAAAATCTTTTTGAAACTCTAGTGAGAACAACTTTTTCATTGATGTATTAAAAGACTCATAAAACAGCGAGACGTGGACTTACCAAGAAAACGATAAGAGTAAAAGGCCATGCGACGAGTGGGTCACGTAAGCGGCTTCCTACCTTACCGACACTTTTTTTATTTGTAAACTTATTTTCACACGAATAGCCACATCGAGTTGAAAATTTGTGATAGTAAATAAGAAGCACTAAGAAACACGGCTCAGGTCCTAAATTTTTATAATGATGAAAAAAGTTTGTTTTTTTGTAAATAATTTTTTTTTTTTTTGCTTTTTTCATAATCATAAAAATTTAGAACCAAAGCCGCGTTTCTTATTGCTTCTTATTTATTATCCCAAATTTTCAACTCGATGTGGCTATTCGTGTGAAAATAAGTGTACAAATAAAAAAGTGTCGGTAAGGTAAGTAGCCGGTCACGTGATCCACTCGTCACATGGCCTTAAGGTAGGAATAAAAAATCGGCGACCCTAGACTTTGGTGAGTTATAACTCATCAGAAAAAAATCTTAGCGGATTCTGTAAAATACTGCGTGGATCTGTAAAGTTTTCTGAATCAAATGGTGTTTTAATAATTGTTTAAAAAAAATGTTGTTCAGAGTTATTGAAAGAAATGAGAAGAAAAATGACGTTTTTAGTCCAATGCTCGGAAATCTGTCCTTTTACTTGATCTCAGAGCTAAAGATACAATGGAAGAAATTGTTAAAATTCTAGTATGCTCTATATAATATTTTCCAAATGCAGTGTACGTTTTGAATTTTAAAAATATTTAAAAATTTCGCCTAAAAAATATTATTGTTCAAGGTCTTTGTTTTAGACTTGGTTGCAGCTGTCGCGCTAATAGGTAAAATTGAGAGGAGCCGTGGGCCATAAGGGAGGTTGTGCTTAGTCAAGCGTGACACTCTCAGCGCTTTAGTAGCATCAAGTTGCCTCATGCGTCCAAATCAAGTAAAAGTACAGATTTTCGATCATTGTACTAAATGTCGTAATTTTTCTTCGTATTTGATTGAATAGCTCTGAACCAAAATCTTGTACAACAATTGGTAAAACACAATTTTATTCAGAAAATTCTATTATAAACTGCAGTAGCAAAAATCGTCAAACTAAACATAAATAGAGTTGGAAGCTAGAAGCTTCTTTAAAAAGATCTTCTTCTGGAAAACTAATTGATGATACTTTTTTGCGAAGTCTTCTTTATTTTTGCCTTATATTAATTTATGGGTTTGAAATATTTATTTACGGCCGGATTTAAAAATTTGAAAACCATGTTATTCTGCAATTTCGAAGTAAATTTAGAGCAACTGATCAAAACGAAACATTTCTAGACTTTAATCGGATTAGAATCGACAGGCGAGAAAGTACATATTAAGCTTTACTCTCAAGCTTCTGCTTCTCGAAATTTCCTCCTGGGAGTTGAAATTAAACTTCAAGCAAGATTGGTAGATACAAAACTGAAGTTTTATGTACTCTGGATCAATAAATAGTTGCTGGGAAGATGAAATTCGTAAAAATACGAGACAAATTTCGTGGTTGAAAGAATTTTTAATTCTTCCGCTAGTTTTGTATTTAACTCTGCATTTTATTTTTATTTTTCAACTTGCTTCTTCTTCTCCTTTTATTTCTCATTTTACTTTTTTCTTTTTTATTTACCTCTCTCGCGGTTTCCACCCTTTTTTTTCGTCTTGCTTTATTCTCGGTCTGTAACTACTTTTTTGCGATAAGAAGCATTCTGATATTCGAGAAAAATAGAAAAATATGAGACACAAGCTCTTGATAAAAATTTACTTCCTTAATAATTCTATACTTCTTTTTCTTTATTTTTACATTCTGAAGAACTCTTTCTCTTGTACTTTTTTCTGAAATATTTTTTCTATTTAGTCAGGGAAAGTGAAGGATTTAAAAAAAAAATCTGGGAAAAGAAAGCAAATTTCTATACGAGGCATTTTAAGTTACTGTTAAAGATAATACCTTTGAAATTTTTTTATTTTAATTTGAAATTTTTTTATGTAATTTAGAAAAGATTTGAGGTTAAAAATGTTATAAAAAATGTTATTTTTTTGAATATTAATGGTCAGGACCAAATTAAGGAATTTTGAAAAAGAAATTTTTTTTCAATTTCTATTTCTTTTTTGCATTTGCTTTCAACTGACAATTATATATGTAGTTAAGAATTACATTATTTGTTTGAAAATTCGACAATTTTGTTAAAAAGGCATCCTTTTTGGTTAAAATTAGTTTTTTTTTGTATAAAAATAATCTTCTTGGTTGGAAATTATCTTCTATTTGTTAAAAATGCAACTTTTGGTTGAAAATGAACTTTTTGGTTAAAAATGTATTTTTTTTTTTAGAAAATTTGTCTTTTTGGTTGAATTTAATTTCTTTTTATTTAAATTAAAAATCTTTTTTTGTTTCAGATATCTACTATTACATTATTTGTTAAAACATTATCTTTTTTGGTAGAAAATTCTTCTTTTTTTTAAATTAATTTTTTTAACTGAAAATTTCACTATTTCAGTTGAAGATTCATCATTCTAGCAGAAAATTCATCTCTTTTGTTGAAAGTTTTACAGTTTTATTGAAAATTTTCTATTTTTTGTGGAAAATTGATCTTTTTTAGTTAAAATTCTTCTTTTTGGGTTGAAAATTGAACTATTTTACTAGAAAATTACCTTTTTGTTGAAATTTCATATTTTGGTGCTAAAAATTCAAATAAAATCTTTCTTGGTTGAAAATTCAACTATTTTGCTGAAAATTCGTATTTTTTTGGTTGAATTCAAGTGTTGAAAATTCATCTTTTTCATAAAAAAAAAAATAATTTTTCTTGGTTAGAAATTTCGCCTTTATTGCTTAAGAATGAAAATCTTGGGGGAAAATTAACTTTTTTGTTAAAAATTCGTCTTTTTGAATGAATTCAACTGTTTTGTATCTAAATCTAAAATATTGTTTTGGTTTAAATATCTACTACTGCATTATTTGTTAAAATGTCATCTTTTTTGGTTGAAAATTTTCGGTTGAACTATTTTCTTCAAAATTCATTTTTTTCGGTGTAAAATTAATTTCTTTAACTGAAAATGTAACTTTTCCATTTTTTGACGACAATTGATCGTTTTTCGTTTAAAGTTCGTCTTTTTGATAGAAATCTAATCTTCCTGGTTTGAAATTTCCTCTGTTTTGGTTAAAAATGTAACTATTTTGTTAAACATTAACTTTTTTGTTGGAAATTAATATTTTCAGGTTAAATTTTCAACTGTTTTAAAGAAAATTTGCCTTTTGGCTTTATAGTTCAACAATTTGGATGAAATTTTTTTTCTTTTTAGACTGAAAAATCTTTATTTATTGAAAATTCGTCTTTCTTATTGAATTTATCTGTTTTTTATTTTTGTTGTTGAAATATCCACTATTATATTATTAGATAAAAATTAATCTTTGTGGTTGAAAATTGAACTACTTGGTCGAAGGTTAAACCACACTTATGAAAAAAATATTTTTTTTGTTGAAGATTCATAATTTTAGTTGAAATTTTTTTTTCAATTTAATTTTTTAACTGAAAATATAACTATTCCAGCTAAAGATCTAACCTTTTAGTGGAAAACTCATCTCTTTGGTTGAAAGTTGAACTATATTTGATTAAAAATTCTTCTTTAACTGTTTTAAGTAAAATTGCCTTTTGGCTTAATATTTCAACAATTTGGATACATTTTTTTTCTGTTCAGGCTGAAAAATCTTTATTTATTGCCAATTCATCTTTTTGGTAGAAAAGTTCATCATTTCATTTGAAAATTTGACTATTTTGCTGAAAATTCGTCTTTTTTGGTAGAAAATTCATCTTTTTATTTTGAAAATTTAATTAGTTTGTTGAAAATTCGTCCTTTTGGATTGAAAATTCATCTTTTATGTTTAAAAATTGGCCAGGGAATTTAGAAAAATAATGTTTTGTGATGACTCTGTTGATCCGTTTTAAGTCGCATTAAAAGTTTAAAATTGAAAATTGAAAAAAAATTGAAAATTTTGTATGGTAAATTTATAAAATGAAAAAATCTTCAATTTTAAAAGATTTATAATTCAAAGATCTGCAGTTTTGAAGAGTGGCAATGGAAAATTCTTGAATTTTGAAAATATAGAATTGCAAGTTATTTATTTTCAATGATTACATTAGTTTTTATTTGTGTTTTTATATTATTTTATTGTAAAATTAAAATTGATTTTGATAAAATTTTGAAGTGCAGAAATTTTTTAAATTAAAAAATCTTCAATTTTAAAAGATTTATAATTCAAAGATCTGCAGCTTTGAAGAGTGACAATTGAAAATGCTTGAATTTTGAAAATATAGTATTGCAAGTTATTTATTTTAAATTATCAAATCAGTTTTTATTTGTGTTTTTATATTATTTTATTGTAAAATTAAAGTTGATTTTGATAAAATCTTGAAATACAGAAATCATCCAGTATGTGTGGTACACTACATAAAATTTTTATGCATTCGTGTCATATAATTGTTCGCTTGACTTCTATCGTATTTTTCCAACTTCTGCCTTCCCTTTTCATTTCCGACTCAAAACCCTTACCCGTCACCTGAGTAAATAGACTTCGAATACTTGAAGCGTCTTCGTGCTCCTTTTCCCAATTGCTTTTATAACAGCACCGATGTCTTAAAAAGCCAAGTTAAAACACGTCGATAAACTACAAACATGTTTAATGACTTTAAATGATATAATTACAAATATAATTCACTCGTGTAAAAAACAATTTTTTTTTAATTATTAAAAATAGCGCGATATCCTCGCTTATTACAGTTTTTTTTTTGATTGTCTAATTATCAAACTCAAATATACATGATTCTAATTAAAGTACTAAAAAATCTAATTAATAATTATAAATAAAAATAAATATTAAATAGCTACATCGGCTTTCATACAGTTTTCATTTTTATTTAATATTAATTTTAATTTTCATCGGCTTCAGGAATCATATTTTCAGGAATAAATAAAATTATAATAAATTATAAAACGTTAATAAAATATAATATAAAATAAAATTTTAATTAAATTAAAATATAAAAGATATCTGGAATTCTGAGTCTTACTGATGTGTATAGGTTAAAGTTATGCAATTTTAAGAGCTTAGAATTGAATTCTCTTTAATTTTAAAGATGTATAAATAAAAATTCATAAATTTTGATTATTTGGAAAATCAGAAGTCCAGTTTTCGATTCTAAATCTTTCAAATTGAAACAATTGCGAATGTAAATCATCAAAATTTAAAACTCTTCAATTCTAAAGATTTATAATTCAAAGCTCTACAATTTTGGGGAGCTAAAATTGAATATTCTTTAATTTTAAACATGTATAAATAAAAAAAAAATTATTTGGATGAATTTGAAGATCAATTTTAACGATTTACAATTTAACATTGCTCAATTTAAAAAATTTTTGTTGATAAATATTATTTAATTACTTATAAATAAATTTAAAAAACTTATTAAATTTACAATGTAAAGCTTTACAATTTTGAAAGGGTACAACGGAAAATTCTTCAATTTTAAATGTTTATAAATAAAAATTCTTAAATTTGGATGATTTTTAATATCAATTTTACCGATTTTCAACTTACAATTGTTCAATTTTAAAGATTTACTTCTAAATATTAATTATTTACTCATAAATAAATGTTCAATTGAAATTTATACAATTTTGAAGGGTTAAAACTGAAAACTACAATTTTAAGGTTTTATAGATACAAATTCCTAAATTTGGATGATTTTTAATATCAAGAGACAAGTTTTTAATTTAAAATCTTCCAAATTAAAGAAATTTCGAAAGTATCTAAATCATCAAAATTAAAGCATTCTTAATTTTAAAACTTAAAGCTTACATAATTTTTAATTGTAAAGTGTAAAAATTAAAAACTCGTCAATTTGAAAGATTTACAATTCAAAGTTCTACAATTTGGAAGAGCTAAAATTGAAAATTCTTTAATTTTAAAGATTTACTTCTAAATATTATTAATTTATGAATAAATAAATAAGTTCGATTTTCTCTTCGATTTTAATGTTTTATAAATAAAAATTCTCAAATTTGGATGATTTTGAATATCAAGAGACAATTTTTCAATTCTCAATTTCCAAAATTGAAAAGATGTGGAAAGTAAATCATCAAAAATACAGAATTTTTTATTGTAAATAAATATTCTTAAATTTGGATGATTTTGAAGATCAATTTTACCGATTTTAAATTGAAAATTCTTCAATTTTAAAGATTCACTTCTAAATATTATTTAATTACTTATAAATAAATAAATGTTCAATTGAAAGTTCTACAATTTTCAAGGGTTACAACTGAAGATTCTGCAATTTTAAGGTTTTATAAATAAAAATTCTTAAATTTGGATGAATTTGAATATCAAGAGACAATTTTGCAATTTTAAATTTCCAAAATTGAAGATATGTAGAAAGTAAATCATCAAAAATATAGAATTTTTTATTGTGAATTTTAAAAATTAAAAAATCTTTAATTTCAAAAGATTTATAATTAAAAGATCTGCAGTTTTGAAGAGTGGCAATTGAAAATTCTTGAATTTTGAAAATATATAATTGCATGTTATTCAATTTTCAAGATTTTGGTTCGAAAGATGTGTAATTTTGAAGGTTTTTTTTTTGAATAATTCAATTTTAAAGAATTACAATTGAAAATGTTTGAATCGAGATGTATAAATATTAATTCTTAGATTTAAATGTAAATTCGAATGTAAATTTCGAATGTTAATCATCGATATTACAGAAATTTTTAATTGTAAATTGTTAAAATTAAATGCTCTTTAATTTTAACGATTGACAATTTAAAGTTCTAAAATTTCGAAGAGTTACAATTGAAAACCGTTAAACTATGAAGTTGTGTAAATCAAAATTCTTGAATTCAGATGATTTTGAAGATCATAATTCAAGAGTTTTCAATTTTAGATTTAGAATTAAAAACTCTTGAATATTTATCTTCAAAATCATCACAGTTTAAGAATTTTTATTTATAAATCTTTTAAATTGAAGAATGTTAAACCTCAAATCTTCAAAACTGTAGATCTTTGAATTGTAAATCTTTAAAATTGAAGTTTCTAATTTTGACAATTTACCATTAAAACTTAAAACTTGCATAATTTTTAATAACAAATTTCCAAAATTAAAAACTCTTCAATTTTCAAGATTTACATTTCGAAGTTCTACAATTTGGGAGAATTTAATTGGAAATTTTTTGATTTTGAAAACATAGAATTAAGAATTAGGCCATTTTCAACATTTATATTTTGCGGGTATGTAATTTTGAAGGTTTTATTGCAATTGTTAAATTTTGAAGTTTTACCGTTGAAATTTCTTCAATTTCAACGATACGCAATTAAGAAATTGTCAATTTTTAAGGTTTGCAATTGAAAATTTATTAACTTGAATTGTTTATAGTTCAAAATTATGTAATTTTCCCCGTTTTCTTTTGGTATATGTAGTTCAATTTTGAAGATTTACAATGGGAATTTATTCAATTTTTAAGATTTGTAATTGAAGATTTTTAATCTTTTTGCAACAAAATAATCTTAAATCTTAAATAATAAATATAGTATAATATATATATATAATATTATTATTAATATTATTAATAGGCACCTCTTAAGATTTCTTTCAATGTTTAGTGTTTTTCAAAAAGAAGAGAAAGTGAGGAGTAAGCATGGGAGGGGAAGTAGGATAAGTGAGAAAAAATTAAGGAAGGGGAAGTGATGAGAAAGTAGTGGAAGTGGAAGAGGGGTGAAGTGCGGAGAGGGGTAGCCGGGGAACTTATGGGGAATGTAGAGGAAGTAAGGGGAAATGAGGAATCGAGAGAGAGGAAGTGGGTGAAGTGATGGTGAAAAGTGATGCGAAATGATGAGAGGGGAAGTAGTTAAACTGAGAGTAAATGAGGGAAGGGGACAAGGAAGTGGGGGAAGTAAGGGCAGGTACGTGAGAGGAAATGAAGGGATGGATAGTAGTGGATGTGGTAGGAAATGAGGGAAGGGAAAGTAGTGGAAGTGTTGAAAGATGTGGGGAGGGAAATTTGTGCAAGTCTCGGGAAGTAAGGGAAGGGAAAGTAGGGAAAGTGAGGAAAATTGGGGTGTAGAGAGAAGTTTGGGGAAAGGTGGTATGGGAAATGATGGGAAGTGAGTGTAGGTGAAGTAGATGAAGTGAGACGTAGTGAGGGAAAATGAAGGAAAAGGTAGCGGAAGTAACTGAAATGAAGAAGGGAAAGTAGTGGAAGCGATGAGAAGTGAGGGGAGAGAAAGTAGTGGAAGTGATGGAAAATGTTGGGAGGGAAATTAATGGAAGTGATGGGAAATGAGGGGGTGGGAGTAGTAGAAAGGAGAGGTTCGGAAGTAGAGGAAATGCGTGTAAGTGAGATGAAGTAAGGGAAAAGATTATAAATGAGGGTGAGTAGAGGAGGAGAAGTGACGGATGGGGAAAGGAAGTAGAGGAAGGGGAGTATTACCTGGGAAGCGAGGAGAGGGGGAATATATGAGGAAGAAGTTGCGAAGGGGTTAGAGCGAACTGTGAAGTGAGTGGAGGGAAAGTATGGGAGGGGGAGGTTTGAGCGACTTAATTAACATCTCAAGGCCCTGTGACGAGTGGATCACGTGACCGGCTTCCTACCTTACCGACACTTTTTTTTATTTCTAAACTTATTTTCACACTAATAGCCACATCGAGTTGAAAATTCGGAATAATAAATAAGAAGCACTAAGAAACGCGGTTCTGGTCCTAAATTTTTATAATTATGAAAAAAGCAAAGAAAAATTATTTAACAAAAAAACTTTTTTCATAATTATAAAAATTTATGACCAGAGCCGCGTTTCTTAGAGCTTCTTATTTATTATCCCAAATTTTCGACTCGATATGGCTATTCGTGTGAAAATAAGTTTACAAATAAAAAAAGTGTCGGTAAGGTAGGAAGCCGGTCACGTGACCCACTCGCCATATGGCCTTAATTGAATTTGTATTTTCTTATAAGTATTGTATTTATTAACTTTGTTCATAACGCTGATATTTTTAAAAGAAAAAAATCCCATATTTTTCCTACAACTGCTGAACCACTGTGATCCCTGGATTAGGGACCCTGAAGTAATTAACTATACTTTTTAAATAAATTCTAGTGACCTAATGGATAAAATTGTTCTCCAGTCTACTCGGTCTAAACCACCTTCTCGTAATAATTTTGCCATTGGTGTTTATCAAGACGGAGAATTACATCTTACGCCTTTGGCAGGTGTTATAGAACTGCGACCTGCCTTTAGTTACTTCGATAAACCTGATAAACGTTCAAAGGACGATAACAAAGATGGTATTTAGATTTTCTAGTTAAATAATAAACTTTCCATTTTTTTTAAATGTATTGGCTATTATCATAAATTTGTAGGATTTGTTTTGAGTATTATTTTATGAACTTTTAAACAGAAGCTGAAGAAGAGGAGGAACCTGCGAAGCAGGTGAGTGTTATTTTTGCAAGACAGAAACCCGACCATTTGAAAAAGTTGCAGGAACAGTCGTTTAAATCCCAAACTACTAAAAGTTATGAGGAAGCTTGGATTCATACAAAATACATCCCACCTACAAGTTCTAAGGCTGAGGTAATTCTTTTAATTGAAAGCACTAAAGATTCCATTTGGATATTTCAGCACGGAATTCATTTGAAGATATGAGAATGACAACTGAATACGGACCAAAAATGAAGTTTTACGGGATGAAAAAGAAATTTCTACGATAGGTTTTCAAATAAAAAATGTTGATAAAATTATAGAAACATGAGTTCCCCAAAAACTCTACATTAGGGTGGGCTGAAAAAACTCATCATGATTAGATTCATTGGTAATAGCACTGAAAAGATTCTTTGTGACATTACAAACAAACTCAACTTTTTATGCTTGAAAAGAAAAATTTTCAATTTTTGTTTATTAAAGTTTATGGAAGTAAATAACATTAAACGGAAAAAGTAAGAAAACAATGTTGTCGTCGAAATATATATATATATAACATTTCAAAAAATGAAAAACTCAATTTTGTTAATTTGCACCTAAAGTTGCAAGAAAAATGTTTTTTGTTGTATTAATTTTTTACGCTATTTTTAATAAACTGAGGAAACACTTGCATATTTTTAAGTTTCAAACAAATTTTTTCCCCATTTTTTTAACAAAACAATTTTTCCATACACATAACATTTTTTAAATTTGAAAATTTTCTATCGACTTGCCCAATGGTGAGAAATTTTTTGAATAAAAAAAAAAAATTTGTTCGTAATGTAACAAAGAAAATCTGCAGTGCTATTACCAATAAATCCAATCATTTGAAGTTTTTTCGGCCCACCCTAATCTACATTAAAGATTTAAAAACATAAAGAAAACCTTTTTTTCTTCGTGGGAGGGGGGAAAACTAAAATAGTCCTTTATCCAGTTTTTTATCTCATGCATTTTAAAACTGCATATTTTTTACATCACGAAAATATGGCAGGACTTTTTCATGCCTGTTAAATATCTACAATATATGTATTTTTAATTTTTTTTTAATTTACTGTTCGCACTGGAATTTAAGAATTTATGAAAATATTAGAATGACAACTGGATAAGGACCAAAAATTATGTACCAAAAAAATGTACTCAAAATTATAGAAGTATGAGACTATTTTTTACAATGTTTCAGGGAGGTGAAAATATATGTTTTTTAATTTTCTATGTTTTAGAGTGGAAACACCAAATGGTCCTTATCCAGTTATCACTCTCATATTTTTTAAATTCATTTTCTCGAGTGAAAGCAGAAATGACCAATTCAATTTCAAATTAGGCATAATTTCAAGAAAAGTCTAGGTCATGATGTCAGAATGACTTTTCATTTGGATATAGCATTCACAATTTTTGTTGTTGATTTTGTACAATAATTTGAAGATTACTTATGAATTCTCAAAAAATTATAGACATTTTTTTTTAAATAGAGTAGTTTCTGAAGGAGCGTAGGTATTCGGGATTTTGTTTTTTACTCAACGTGAGAATTCTTGCTCTTTGAATTAATCAAAAAAATTAAGAACTGAAAAAACGGCGGCTGTTTTTCTGAAATTCTTGAAAGTAGATTTTCTCAAAAACCCCACTTGTCAACATTTTCATTTTTTTGTGTGTGAAATAAATGTTAATATTTACTACGTATCTCTTGAGTTTCGTTCTTGGAAAACCACTGTTTCATGTTGCAAAAATTATTTTTGAAAAATCGAATTGATTCGAAAACAACGAAAGGTACAAAAAAATGTTCAGATAGGTTTACAAATCTAGCAAAATTCTACAAAAAATCGTTGGCGAAAAAAAAAGATTATATTCAAGAACAAGAAAAATATCCTACCTCAAAAATGGTTAAGTTGTAAACAAATCTGAGAAAACATAAAAAAGGTTGGGCTTTCCAGAAAATCTTCTTTACTTATTTCACCGAATTTCGAAAACATAACAAGAAAATTTTCAGGAATACAATACCTTTTTATTTTTTCCAATATTAAAAAAAAGTTTCTGCTAGATATAAAACAGGCATCCTATCAGTTTTATACGGGCTAAACCATTTTTGAGACCGGGAAGTTTTTTTAAATATAATTTTTGTTTTTTCTCGAAAACGATGCAAGATATCACAAAAGAGCAAGATTTTGTATAACATAGGTAGTAAATATTATCATCTATTTCTAAAAAAAGTAAGAATGTTAAAAACTCGGGGTTTTGAGAAAATTCACTTTCAAGAATTCAAACAAAAGTTGCCATTGTGTAATTTTTCTTAATTTTTGTGGAATCGATTGAAAAAGCAAAAATTCCGACGGCGAATAAAGAAAGAAAATCTCGAATATCTAGGCTCGCTCGGAAAATACTGGATTACCGAATAATTCTGACAACCTGAACTTGGACCTCTCTGCCTGATTTGAAATGGAATTGGTTAAGTGATTCGAAAAATTGGTCATTCTCATGTCTTCAGTTTGAAAATCTTTTTTTTTTCATTTTCAAGCTGACAAAAATGGAAATGTTCTGTCCATCAGTTGACCACGCCATGAATACTTTGAATATGTCAAAGGAAGAATTTCTAAAAGCCTTGCTGCCTTCGATGGCACAAGAACCTACTGTCGTAGCAAAACTTCCAGATCACATGACGTCTATAAATGACATTCGATCTCTACCTCTTATCGATCAACTTCGCTACCTCATGAAATACGGTAAACAATCTTGTATTTATATATAATCTCTCTGTGGATCATAATGCTGTCATCACAGTACCTATTCGAGTCAAAAAAGGTGAAAAGGTGATTTTTTTCGAAAATAGGTGATAAATATGTGACCGAAAAAAATGTTGCATAAGTCAAATAAACTTGCAATAAGTCAAGGGCAGATACAGAAAAATTTTCGGAGGAGGCGATTGTGAATTTTTGTCTACAAATTTATGTTAAAGGAGGTGGATGACTCCCCTAAAAATTTGAAAGAGCTTTTCAAATTGAATATAATAAGGCCATAAATTCCTCGTTTTTATATTTTCCAATCATAGTGTTCACAGTCATAAAAAAAACCTGAAAGCACGTGAATATTTGGGGCCGTGCCTAAATTGTGCAGTCTTTTAGGTAGGGGAAGGGGGTAATCTGTTTAAGTTCAGGATTCAAGTGCAGTAAAGTATCGCCTATTTCCGCAACCTTGAAATGAAACGATTCTTTTATTTCCACGCTGGAGGGGGCCCCGCTTTTACCGCGAGTAGGCAGGATATTTGGGTCAAGCCACTTTCATTGGCTGCCCCGTTCTTATATTGATGCGCCGCTTGTCCGCAACTTTTTCAACCAAAAAGCGCGGGTTGATTTGAAATCAATAAATACTATCAATAGTAATACAAATAAATATCCCCGACATTCCTAAAACTGCTGGCCCACGCATTTTCTCAGCTCAAGGGGTGAGAGACGGTTTCGACTCTCAACTCGGAAGGGTCGCGTTTGTGAGTACTTAGTCGAGTATATTGCGCAATATTATGGAAACGGTTCAGGCGAGTGGATATCCGGCTTATTGCGCATTGTGATGTGTGCGGTGCTGGTGTGCGGGTGATAACACATTGACCCTTAGTCGGCACTAGATAAAAGGTATAATTTATCAATTATTCCTTCGTACTAACACGATTAATTGCTTAAAAGCGCAAAGGTGAAGCAGGATGATGAAGTGGTAGAGTGTTTGTCAATAAATTAAAAACACTTAACGAAGGCAAGTCTGCTTGATGATGCGTACCGTTGGGAAGCTCCGGTGCTTCGTTGCGTAGTAGCAGCGTCGAGAGAGGCAATTCCGACCTTGCACGTCGTATTCCTGTTGGAGTAGCGCGTTACTGACATTGCGCGTCGTGTGCCTCTAGAGAGACTGATGGGTCCGTGACGCGAGGCCACTTATATTTGTGCCTCTACCTGACAGGCAGCGCGTGCCAGTCGGGTAGTTCATAGTGGGGTGCGGCAAGTGATTCGCCGCTGTGTTGGTGCGAGCGAGCCTATAGACGGAAGTACCACGGTAACAGGAGTTGCAGTAGAGGAGATAACTGCCGATTGGCTGACAGTAGAGTGTGAGCGTGCCAGTCCGGGCCTGGTAACGGAACCAACTTGTGATTGGACGAGTTTGTGTCTTGAGCGGGATTGAGACTGTGGAACTTTGCCTACGATGCGTCGTCCTCGTACTCAATCCGCCTTCTTTATTAATTCGTGAGAAAAGTGCATTAATAGGCTTACTGCTGATACATGATTTGAAACCCGTTCTTTGTGGATCGACAAGGGTACTAAAAGGAAAATCTTTGTTCTCATTATTAATTGTCACCGAATTGCTGCACACTTGAGGGCTCCGATTGAACTGCCGGATGGTAGAAGGGCATATAAAATCTGATAGCTGGTGATGGGAAGGCCCCTTGGCATTTTTAAAAACATTTACAAATTTTAATTCTTCAAACATATATTCTTATTTGAAATATGAGTGCGCATCTTTTTCCCGTCTTAGAAAAAGTTGTAGCTCTGTTTATTCTTGACATAATTGCAAAAAACACGAATTTTTAAAATAAAAAAAATTCCGTCTTTTCTCCCTTCAATTCGCTTTAATTCACAGCATATCACAGATTTTCACTTTAAACTTAAAGGAATCATATTTAAAAGTATACTCTAAACGGTATGGTAGTTTAAAATGCATTTGTTTTGTTCTGGAAAATTGTTAATAATATTTTCCTAGGTAATTACACGGAAATGGTTCCAATATTTTCAATCGCAAAGTCTATCGAGGTAAGTTCAAGCTATCAACAACTTCCAGCAGATGAAATGTTCATTCGAATATTTAGAAGTTTTCTGTAAAGTTTCACTTCAATTGGACAAAGTGTCAATAACCTACGAGTGTTTAATTCTCTCGAGCAACGCTGCGAGCACATAACTTAGAGGCGACTCTTAGCTGGATAGGCACGGCCATCTACGAAAGTTCGAAAATTGTATTTTTCAACATCAATTTCTGTTTTTTTTTTTATAATAAAAGGAATTATTTCTAAGATCAAGTACAAACTGGTTGATTTTGTATGTAGTTCATAGTTTCCTGATAATAATAATTATTATGTTCACTTTCTTTCTCCTTCTTTCTTTCTCTTTCTTATATATGTTTTTCTTCTACATATTT